>PVIU01009134.1:0-78181 GCA_004026605.1 Ondatra zibethicus
GAAGTAGATGTGGCCTTATTGGAGGAAGTATGTCACAGTAGAGGTGGGCTTTGGGGTCTCTTTTGCTCAAGATATTCCATATCCCAGTTCACTTCCTGTTGCCTGTGCTCTTGGCTAACTCTCCAGCACCATATGTTCCTACACACTGCCATGTCCCACCATGATGATACCACAATGAAACTCTGAACTATAATAAGAGTTGGCATGGTCATGGCTTCACAGCAATAGAAACCCTAACTAAAGACAAAAGTTTATACCACAGACTGGGGTATTTCTGTAAAAGGCCTGAAGGAATTAGGACTTTGGTACTATGGGTTAGGAAAACAATGGAATGCTTTAAGCACTGCTTATTGGGCCATACTAGTAGGAGCATGGAAGACAATGATCCTGAGAATTCAACTGTGGTGGGGCTGGCACAAGAGATTTAAAAGAAGAAGAATGTTAATATGTGGCCTAGAGATCATTCTTATGATATTTTGGTGATGAATGTGGCTGCCTTTTGTCCTTGTCCAAAGAGTCTACCATAGGCTAAAGTGAAGAGTTTTGAATTAATTCCATTGGCAAAGAAAATCTCAAAACAACCTAGTATACCTTCTGTTGTGTGGTTACTAGTGCTAACTCTAATGAAGACATATGATGAAAAAGAGCAAGCTTATCAGGATAAATTATAAAATGTACAATTTGAGAAGAAAAGTAACACTAGAAAGTGAAATGGAGCTAAATCCTGTATTCAGGAAGATAAACAAATTTAAAACTGGAATAAAGGAAGTGGTGACCTCAGGGAAAATCCCACCCAGTTAAATTTCCAACTTTTGAAAAGAAATTAAAGAAAAGCTTAGAGTTGGGTGTAGTGGTGCATACCTTTAATTCCAGCACTCCAGAGGCAGAGGCTGGTGGGTCTCAGAGTTTGAGGACAGCCAGGTTGGTCTACAGAGCAAATCCCAGAACAGTCAAGCTTAGGCAGTGAAGGAAATAATCAAAACCAAAGTTGATGCAGATGTAACTGAACAAGTGAGTCATGCTCTAACCCCAGCAAGCAGCAGAACTTGGCAGCTTTGGTCATGTGGTTCTACAGTTAGGATAGAATAAAGGGATTATGGAATTTGCCTCCATGATCAAAGAAAACCATTGAGACCAGGAATGTATCAGTGGTATCCCTGAATGGAGGCCTAGAGAGGCCGTAAAGTTGAAGCCTGGATTGTCTTGGAGACACCAAGATGTTGGAGATGCCAGAGCCATGGGACACTTATCCAGGAGAGCTACTAACAGGGAGTGGAACCAGCCCAAAAGAAGAAAGTGTTTTGCAGTCAACAAAACTGAAACATGTTGGATATCTGATGGGAATTTTGACATCAGACATGGAAATGCAGAGTTTGGTGTTCCCTCAGCTGGTTTTCAGTCTTGCTTTGGTCCAATATTTCCTCACTACTCCCTTTCCTATATTTTGGAACAGTAATGAATATCTTGTGCCATTATATGTTGGAAGCATGTGATCTTTTTAATTTTATAAGGGACCACAGTTAAGAGAGTTCATGAATTTCATGAAGAGACTTTGAACTTTGGACTTTAAAGCATTGTTGAGATTGTGATAGATTATGTGGACTTTTAAAGTTGGATTAATTGCATTTCACATTGTGGTATTGTTACAAGCTTATGGGGGTCAGGGAGTGGAATGTGGCAGTTTGAATGTAATTGACCCCCATTAACTCATAGGGAATGGTACTATTAGGGAGTGTGACCTTGTTGAAGTAGGTGTGGCCTTTGGTACTTTGATGTCTTATGGGCTCAAAATACTGACAATTTCTCATGTTGAGAGAACTCTCAACTACCTCTCCAGCACCCTGCCTGCCTACATGCTGTTCAGTCCACTGATAATGGACTGAACTTCTGGCTTCTAAGCCACCCAATTAAGTGTTTTCCTTTATAAAAGTTGCCATGGTCATAGTGTCTCCTCATAGAAATAGAAGCCCTAATACACCTCCCATTATTTGGTTATTAGTAACATGCATATGTATGCATGTATCAGTATGCACACATATAGAAATACAACCTGTGGAGTCCGTTTTTGTTGATTGTGTGTATATGATTTCAGGACTGACCATTTTGTATTAGATAATTAAGTAGGGGGCTCATCCCTAGGAAAAGCTAATTCTCCCTCTCTCAGCACCCATTAGTTGCCTATAGTTCTCTGTTGAGGGATGGGACCCAATGAGATTTTCTCTCTTTTCATTAGCACATCTATGAATTTTTCTCTTGTTCTGACCTTGTTTATGGAGCCATTCATAGGAGACACTGTGACACAGCAGACTTCCTGGTATTTTGACTCTTACACTCTCCCCCCCCCCATGTTCCGTGAGCAATGGATGTAGGAGCTATGATGCTGATCTCTGCCTTGTGTCTAAAGGTCACATCTCTAACAAGTTCCTAGGCAAGGCTGATGCCACAGGTCTGAATCAAGCTGAGAGTTGTTGCTCTAAAGAGTGCAGGACTGGAGAGAGTGGGCTTTGACGCAAAGGAAATACTTACAAAGAGCCAAAACTCCCTTTCCTCCTTGTAACGTGAGGGTTCCTAACAAATGTAATGGTGGTCTATCCAGAAAGGCAAGTCTGCCAGGAACTTGTGAACGTGGCCTTGCCTGGAGACAAACATAGGAGGAGGGACTGCAGGTGGAATTAAGGTTCTCGTGGTAAAAACCATCCTGGGCTAGAGTCAACGGCACATGTCCTTATCAAAGACAGGAAAGAAAACTCAAGTACAGAGGCAAAGTCACAAGCCTGGAGCAACAGGCCCCAGGCCAAGAGATGTTGGGAGCCATTTGAAGCTAGACTAGGAAAGCAGGGATGATCTCTCAGAGTGTCTGAGGAAGCATGGTCCTGCCAGTGCCTTGACTGTGGCCTCTTAGACTAAGAGAGAATCTGTTTCTGCTGTTCTCGGCCACCCAAGTAGGGAGCAACTTGTTATAGCAGCTGTAAGAAACTAATGCAAGGGCATTCCCTGACTAAAACTCTTTTTAGATTTTATTATTTTATATTATGAATATTTTTCCAGCATGTATGTATATGTACCATATACATGCCTGGTGTCCAGAAGTCAAAAGAGGATATCAGATCCCCTGGGGCTGGAGTTATAGGTGGTTGTGAGCTACTCTGTAGATGCTGGGAGTTGAAGTCAGGTCCTCTGCAAGAGCAACAAGTGCTCTTAACTGCTTAGCCCACTCTCCAGCCTCCTTGACTAGAGATTAAATAAACCTAAAATAATCCAAAGACAAGAAATGGATGAATCTCAAACTGGTATTAGTCAGCTTTCTGCATTTATCATCAAAGAATACAGACTTCAAATGAGATATTGCACCATGTAGGAAATTTATGAAATGTTTAATAATAAAAAATTGTTGCAGAGAGTGATTATACCCACTAAAAAAATACATTCTTAAAATTATGTGTGTGAGCAAGACACTAAGACCACAAGCCAAAACTAGCAAGTGCTGCTACAATCAGCTGGTGACTCCACGGCTAATTGCACACACGGCCTGGCACATGCCTTCTTCCCTGGAAAGGTAAGCAAGGGAGAGAAAGATGCTGAAGAGATATGTAAATTCAGCCTGCAATAGTGCTTGAACACCAAGACCAAGAGCTGGGAGCAGCAGCAGTGGAAAAGAAGTAGGTTTCAGAGCTCTCAGCTCCAGCCCAAGGTGGCTGTGCTACAATTCCATCTGCTCCCCCTGAGCAGAAGCTATGGCCAGGAACCACGAACAAGAGAATCAGGCAGGGTCAAGACTTCAATCCTGGACCAGAGCTGTACCTGTACTCAACTGAGCCACTGTGAAATAATCTATGCTCAAACAAAGCCTTTGGAGCTGCCCACTCTTTTGAAAGTCAAAGATACATGGATCACAAAAATGAGACACACAGAGCTACACAGGTACTATGCTGTTTTTTATTTAACTTATTCTTGAATGTGAATTTGTCTCCAGAGAACATTTGAACGTAGTCCCAAATCCAATACAATAAAATGATTCTGTTTAAATCAGCACAGGCAAATGTAATGATCAGTAGCTCTGGGTACAGAGCCCAGCATTTTTAAGAACTGCTTCTGTGTCTTGAAGATACTCTAAGGCATAGTGAAGGCAGCTAGGGAAATCCACTATGAAAAATAATTCCTAAGTCTGAGTCTCACTAGCAGATACTACAATGCTCTACAGTTAGTCACAGAGACTTAGAAACACAGGGGCCAGATCTCACCCCAAAGGCAGTAGAACTCAGAGGAGAGCAAGAAGAACCTGGGGCAGAAGAATCCAGACGGACCAGAGTAGGAGTTTCCACAGCCCCATAAAGCCAAGAGTCCCCTGAAGAACTGAGAAAAATAGAAAGTAGACACACAGCCCAGAGCATCATTTGTGAGTTTCATTAAGTGGATGTGTGTTCAGTCACATGCATCCTACATAGCATGACACATATGAATGCGAGATGGAAACATAATATCTTACTTAGGGTTTCTATCACTGTGAAAATACACCCTGGCCACGGCAGCTCTTATAAAGGAAAACATTTGCCTAAACTGGCAGCTTACAGTTTCAGAGGTTTTAGCCCATTATCATCATGATGGGAAACATGGTGGCATGTAGGCAGACACAGTGGTGGAGAAAGAGCTGCTATATGTTGATATGCAGGCAACAGGAAGTAGACTGTCACACTGAGTGAAGCTTGAACAAAGGAGATCTCAAAGCCCACCCCAACAGCAACTTACTTCCTCCAACAAACCCACACTTCCTAATAGTGCCACTCCCTTTGGGGAACATTTTCTTTCAAACCACCACACATTATGTTACATTGTGCTGTCTCATCCATTATTTAGGTGTTTCTATCTAGACCTCAGAATGTCCCTCTAGAACGCAGACTTAGTTATCGTTAGCGTACTCCCTCCAGCAATCTTCTAAAGTGATGGAAGACTCCTTCCTGCTACTATACAGCGAGGTCATGAGGATGCCCTGTATCCACCGTGTGTGAGCTCTTCTTCAGCCTGCATGTGTGAATGAACTATTTTGTGCCTATAAACAGAGATAAGGCCTTCAGCACTTCAGTGGCCACTGGAGTTTAAGAGACTGAACCCTTGCTTGGATGTCCAAAGCAATCATCTAGTAGTTTGTAGGGTCCTGACCATTCTAGGCTCTGCAGGTTTTCTCCTCCAGCCCTCCATTGCACCTGGTTTTTTTCACATGCTTCATATCAGCCAAGCCCCAGGAGTTAGATGAAATCGTGATGCCTCCCACGGCCCTAACAGAACCTCTCCCTCCAGGCACAGCGGGACCCAGGGTAGGAACAAGCTATCGCAAAGAAACTACAGCTTTCTCCACACCCCACCACAGGAGCACCCAACTTCCCTCTGCCAGAACTAGCTAGACTTTGCAGCCCCCACCCTAAAATTGCTTTCTCCAACTGCTCTAAAGCCCACCCCGTACAAGGCAAGAGCAGATCAGATGCGTTCAGCCAATGCAGACTGCTTCATGGCTGGGTCAAAACTCTTAAGTGAAGAATTAAAAATACTGAACTTTTATGAGTTTCTTTTTCTTAGAGCCCCATTAACTGAATCTGGCTGGTTGGTTTTCTTGTGCATAATTTCTTCAAGTAATTAAAAATGATGGCAGAGCACACAGCTTAAAATCTCAGTGATGGAGGACGTGTTGTGTGCTTCTTGTTTAGAAAATGCTATCAGATTTCCCTGGCACTGAAGAAACTCAATTTACAAAACCCAGCAGAAAGTGCTTATATGATAAACCTGTTAAAACATTTTCCCTTGGAAACATTTGTAATCTACTGTACCAGGGATGAAGAGTCCCTATTAAAAATATATCAACACCCTCATAAACTCCATTTTCTCTGTGCAATTTATTCTGAGGAATAACATCCAAACCGCAAGTTTGTTGACAATCCATTTTCCTTCTTTATGTAAGGCATTGGAAAAGTATCTGTTTCTCAATAAATGGACATTTCAAGCTCAAAATAACATTCAATTATCAGGTGTGAAACACCACGAAGCCTGAATGTTTCCTTCCTTGTGGGAACACGCCTACATATTAACCATAACCCTAAACTCCGACCCTCCACAGGACATGCTCTTCTGCATACACTAGCATTCCTGAGTGGGGCTCATTAACTTCAAATCTGAACACTGAAGCCTCAGCTATTCCTTAAAATGTCTTTTATGTATACATATGCAAAAGAGTCTCTTAGATGCTCTCCTTATCACGTCTCTCAACAGAGAAAATATAGAAAGGCACAAAGCACAGGTACTCTGCAGGTCCCATTAATAAAGAAGAATTCAGATGCCCAAAGGTGTCTTCTGTCAAGTTGATGGTAGGCTGTAACTGTAGAGTTGCTCATCCTACTGTCTTCTTTCCGTAACAGACATTTCATGAAGAATACCTTCAGGAATCCCAATTAAGACAAGGTACCCATAAGATATAGGCAAGCCTTTGGTGCATTTTCTTGATTAGTAATTGATGTTGAGAGGGCCTAGCCCATTGTGGGTAGTGTCATGCCTGGACTGGTGGTCCTGAGTTCTTTAAGAAAGCATACTGAGCAAGCCGGTAAGCAGCACACCTCCATGGTATCTGCATCAGCTCCTGCCTCCAGGTTCCTGCCCTATTTCAGTCCCTGCCCTGACTTCCTTTGATGATGGAATGTGAGGTGAAAGTGTAAGTCAAATAAAACCTTTCCTCTCCAAAAAAAGAAAAAAATCAGATAGATGTGTTAGATTCTCAAGCCCTTCCCCATGCCCATGGCCAGAGCAGCTACCTCAGGTATAGATGATCACCTGAGGAAGGAAACCGCCTACAAACATAGGGATTTTGTTCAAATTGTTGGGAAACAGACAATCCCAAGCATTCAGAGCCTGCTAATAATCTCATCACCAGGGAGCTGAGCATACAGCTGTGCTAGGGCCATCTTTGCCACCACCTGTAGAATCTGCCTGAAGAGAAAATGGCTCAGAGATTCAAAAGGTGGGGAGGTGAGAGGAGAGGTGTGGGTTTCATGAAAAGGTAGGGAAATGCGTCAAACACATAAACAAGGATACTCTCAACAGGACCACAGTATCCAGGGAAACACATAGACAAGGATGCTCTTAACAGGACCACAGTATTCAGGGAAATGAGGCCAACAACTGTCAGCTGGAACCTCATGAAATTAAAGTGTTTCTACACAGAAATAGAAATAGTTAATCAACTAAAAAAAACCAGTTTGAATAATGGGAGAGAATATTTGCTAGCTATACATCTGACATAGGATTCATATCTAGATGGTATAGAAAACAAAAGAAATCAATGCAATCAATCAATGAGCTAAGGATATCAACTGACAGTTCTCAAAGATGAAGTACGGATGACTAATGAACGTATATATATGTGTGTGTGTGTGTGTATATATATACTCATTATATATAATGAACATATACATATATATGCTCTCTCTATAAAATGAACATATACATATATCTAGCCATCAGAAAAACACAGATCAAAGACACATTGAGATTCCATCTTATCCAAATCAGAATGGGAATGATCAAAAAAGCCATTTAACAACAAATACTGGTGGGGACAAACTAAAACCCTTCTACGCAAGCCAGCCGTCTATGAGGGCGAACATGTAAACCATAAGCCCTGCCCTGAGAGAGCAGAGACAGGCAGGTTCCTTGAGCTCACTGGCTGGTCTGCATGGCCAAAGTGGTAAGATCTGAGTTCTGTAGGAGATCTTGTCTGAGAAACGAAAAGCAAAAAGATGATAGTGACTGAGGAAGACACACCCAACCTTGATTGACCTCCACAGAACACATGTAATACATGCATACACACACACACACACACACACACACATTGGGTTTTCCTAGTCTAGGTGCTGAATTTGAACTATGGTAACTATTAAGAAAACGAATGCTCATTGTGGGCACACATGGGGCTCAGTATCTGCCAAGGTTTGTACAACAGACAATACTAAGTACACACTACACACAACAGGCTATTGCGAGATCAAGAATTTCTGAAGACTGAAGAATAAGAAACTTAACCTAATGCTCCTCCTAGTTTGAAGCAGCAGGCACCTTTCTCTTGCTGCTTCTTCAGTCTGTCCTCACGTCAAATATCCTCTGTGTGGGCAGCTTTAGAACACTTCTTTCGAGCATATTCTCCTTTTGAATAATTAAACCTCACCAGGACCTAGTAGCATGGACCTGTAATCCCAGCTACTCAGAGGCTAAATCATGATAATTACAAGGTCACCAGGTCTGCCTACTTAGGCTACAGAGTGAGCTCCAGGCAAGCCTAGGAATCTTAGCAGGATCCTGTCTCAAAAGTCAGGTATGCAGGTGCATGTCTTTAACCCCAGCACTCAGGAGACAGAAATAGGGGATCCTGTGGCTCTCAGGACAGCCTGATCTACAAAATGCATTCCAAGCCAGAGTTACAAAGTAAGATAGTCTAAAAAAAATCATAACTCAAAAGTTAAAAGTCACCACGGCCAGATATCCCAGTGGGTAAAGGTGCCTGCTGCCAAGATGGGCAACCCGAGTTTGATTCCCAGAACTCACAAGATGGAAGAGGAGAACTGACTTCTACAAGTTACCTCTCGCCTCTGTAAGCACACACAATTTTTTCATTAAAAGTAAATTTAATTTAAAAAATAAGGAGGCCAGCTTAATAGTAGAGTGTTTTCCTAGTATGGACAAGGTCCTGTATTCAATCCCCTTACCACACACACACACACACACACACACACACACACACACACACACACGAAAAAAAAGGGAAAAATCACTCCTCTTTTGGAATGCATAAATAATGAGTCAAGCCTGATCTGTCAGCTATTCTGATAACCAGGACTAAACTCAAAATTCAAACCCAAAGGCTGCCAGGAAGCCTGAGAGTATCAAGATGTGAAGTCAAATACTTTGATCAACACCAGCGTGGGCATAGGAATAAGGGATTCAAAACTGAGCTTTCTTCAGCGCACCTTCCGTTTGAGCTTCCATGAGAGCCACCTGGGGAGGAATGGGGGGAACTAAATTTAAAAATCATCTTTTTATGCCATTTGTGCTGGAATTACTTCTAGAATAATGAAGTTTCACGGCTATAATTCAAACTACGTTTTAGTCTATTGGTTTAACTGCAGCATAGCTAAAATTCAGACTTTTTTTATCGTGTTCTATTCCACATAATGATGGTTAAAAAACATTGGAGAAATTCAATTATAGTAGAGGAGAGTTTGGTTTTTTTTTTATTATTCTTATTCTTTAAAAAAGGGCTTCATTAGGAGATCTGATAAATAAATAACCCCTCCCAAAGAACCAACACAGAGTCTATAAAAATGGAGTCATTTGTTAATCCAGGAACTTTAGAAGGATGAGGATTATTAAAAATAGCATGGGAAGATTAAAAATAAGTTAATTGTCTATGAAAATAATTTTTCCTCGGGAGAATATATCCAAGTATTGGTATATTACAGAGTATCGCATAGTGAAATGAGGGTGTGGTTCCCATAAGCACATGGAGCAGCAGAAAGAATGCAGACCATATAAGGATATTTAGAACAGAGTTAGAAGCCACATTGGTTTAGGAAACCAGCAATAGCAGCTTCCCCTCCAGGGATGATGACCTCGGCAGCCTCAGGTTGTTGCTTAGATTTACAGAACCAGGTGCAGGTTTCACCTATTGGCAGGCATTCAGTCTGATTAGATGGCTGTTGGTTACCCTCCACGGCATACATGCCACTATGACATCAATGTGGATATCTTGCTTGATGTGGGATTTCCCTCTGTATTCTGTGATTACCATTAATGAATAAAGAAAACTGGCTTGGCCTGATAGGGTAGAACAGAGCTCAGTGGGGAAAACTAAACTAACTGCTGGGAAAAAGAAGGGTAAGGTCAGTAGAAGCCATGTAGCCCCACCGGAGACAGATGCCGGAAGTTTACCCAGTAAGCCACTGCCACGTGGTTATACACAGATTGATGGAGATGGGTTAAATTTATATGTTAGAGTTAGCCAATAAGGAGCTAGAGCTAATGGACCAAGCATTGGTTTAATTAATACAGTTTCTGTGTGATTCATTCAGGGCTGAACAGCTGGGAACCAACAAGCGGCCTCCTTACAACACTTGCTGGGCCAGATGTGGGAAGACTTGGAAGAAGGAAATGAAGGTCTAGAAACAATGTAAACATGGTACCTGTATATTAAACTTTTCAAAAGTTAATTTAAAATAAAAAAGAATGCAAAGGGGTCAAATAATGTTATAGGTCTGATCTCTGTGTTGAAGAAATAAGAGATGAACTGAAAAAGGAGGACTGTGCCATCCTAGCTGTGCCATCCTAGCTACCAAGGACAATCCTCCCCTACCCAACCCCACCCTACCCTCCTCTATTCCCAACAGCTAGCTTACAGCCTGTTCTTCTACTAGAAGAGGTAAGGCACCCAGCAGCCGTCACCATGTGCTCTCTTCTCTTCCTCCCGCATTCTCCACTTAATGAAGTATTCTTTCAGGCCACTTGACAAGGTCAGAGAAGAAGGTCGGACAAGGAGTAGGGGTCGTTTAGCTCTTTTTATTCTGAGACCATGAAACATGAGAGACCAAGTGATTCATCCCAAATCAAACATTTTATCACACAGACCATCAGAGAGATGGTATTAGGTACCCAGAGGGGCCTTGTTTCTGACTCCTGAGCAAGGAAAGCTGGGACTTTGTTACTGACACAGTATACAGTGAACCGGGGTAATAACTCACACTGTGCCTCATTATTAAAATCTGCTCAGTGTCTTACCTCTCCTGAAAACCCAACCTAAAATGGGAAAGAATAGTACGCACTGCTGTGGAAATAGCAATGATGTCCACTAAAGATTTGTTTAGACTATTCCAAAAATAGTCTGGGTAAAATCACCTGTGCCCTTGAAGCAATTTGGAGAAGAAAGTCTACTCATCCTAAAGTAACTGTAGCGTCAACACCGCCTTCCCCAACCCACATTTCCATATCCCTGACAAAAGCAGGTCTGAGAATCAGTTGACTGAGACAGACCATAATTTCCTTTGCTAAGGAACCGCTAAGCAAATATCACCAGGCAAACAGAAAGGACAGAGCATCCATCTTACTTCCAACAAAGGAAAATAAAACACTCCTTGGGTTTGAGAGACAGAGGAAGGGAAAGCATCCTGCCTGTGTTTGTTTTTGAAAGAGCATCCCAACCTTACCTGGCTTTATTATTATTAGCATTTCATGCTATTTGATTTTGTTTAGATTTTGGATTAGGTCAGGAAACACAGGTGTGACATCATGCTGTGTTAAATAAGACACAAAGAATAGCTAATAAAATGTTGCATGATCTCACTTACATATGAAATCTTGTTATGTGAAATATAGAGGTACAGAATAAGCAAACGGGCTATCAGTTTCTCAGAGGCCTGGCTGGAAGGAGGAAGTGCTGAGACACATGTCAAGGGCATAATGCGACAAACACATACAGCAAACACACCAAAACCCTAGTGCAGGACGTTGAACCTGGGGATTCACATGTGTGATCAGGCAGGCACTCCACCATTGAGCTCTCCCCCAGCCCTGAATTTTCATGAAGAATATGAATGCAACTATGTTTCTCAATCTTTTTTGTTCACCACCTTGCCCTCCCGACCTCGAGTCCTTTTAAATATGCTGTTTTTACTGTGCTTCTACCTTCCTCCAAATCAAATTTTTCCTCCTCAGTGAGAGCATATTTTCTGTTAATAACACCTGCCATTTGTATTTCTCTTATATTAACCATTTTGCTGCTGTCTTATACTATTGAAGACAGACAATTTTCCCTTTAAGATGGTTTTTCCTAACTACTTAAAAGAATGTTTGGATCATCTTAGGAAAAAGAAACCGAACACTGTAGCATAATAAAAGGAGCAAAGGAGGTCCTCATGAGCCCCCCCCAAAAAAAAATGGCCAAGCATGCTTCTTGTCTGTGTTTATAGTACTTCAGACCACACCCTAATGGGTTGGTATCTAAAAGGCTATGGGCTGAATGAATTCTCACAACAGAGTCCCTTCAAATTGAGACTCCAGTTGGTAAAAGAGAAAGGGGACTTTTTCTTGGCTCCAGGCTTCAGGACATCCCTATGTCTGTGAGTGGCGAAAGGGCATCCCGTAAGACCCATGGCCTTGAAAAAGCTTTCTGGGAATAAAGAGGACTAACGACTTTAACACCCTGTGTGCTAAGTTAGGGTCTGTGGCATGTCATTTCGTTTGTTTCCGAGTCTACAAGAGTGAAAAAAGAAGAGAGGAAGGAAGATAGACAGGAGGGCATGTGGCGGAGTCTCTGCTCTAATTACCAAGGACAACTGCCTCTGCCCCAGGAGATGAGAGCGGCATCAAAAAGAAGGGAAATCTAATCTGGCCTGTGTCCAGTTCTGCATGGAACAAGGGCTCATGACCTGGACTTCAACCTAAACATGCCACCTTGCTCTTTCCTTTCCACGTTCATACTTTCAACAAACATTTGATGGTCAAATATTTGTGTCAAGACTTCAAGGTCCAGAAGATGGACTTTGTGCCAAGCCCACAGAGCAGTTACAAAGTGTAGGTTAATAAAACCAGTGAGCGGAATGACCAAATCTGCACCCCGAGCATGCGCGCCACTCGTCCACGTCATTCCTCATCAAGAAGCCACCATGGCTTGACCTTCTCTGAGAATGAACTCATTTGGGGGGATTTAATTCCACTTGTACTTCCAACCTCCGAGGAACATAACGGAGTGGCAGAATGTCAAGCTGCCACCTAAATTAAGGTCTCTCCTCTCATTCTAGTCCTGCCACAAAATCAGTAATTATAATCAAAGAAACAATTACCTTTGTTTAGCAAGACCTGCTTATAATTAACCTGCTTCTGTGTTTGTTCCTCACTGAGGTGGCCCCGTGAGGAGTGCGTCTAATGAGTCCTTCTGCTCTGGCTCCTTGAAGAACAAGCAGATGGGCAATAAGAAAATGGCCTGAAGGCCCACAAGTTCCTGCCTTCTCAAGACTCCATTGTATCTCAAGAAAATCAAGATTACGTGTCAGTAGGATCTGAGCCTTGCTCCACACAAAAGGCGCTGTGTGGACAATGAGGGAACGTGAAGAGACTCTGTGAAGGGCCAGTCATTCATCGGCCGATTCATGTGGCTCTCCTGTAAGCCTTTTCCTGAGTCCTTCCCATGTTCTTACCTTTAGGACAGCCTATGTCCACAAACCTTTTCTTCGTCCTGATGATTCTGACATTTTCTCAAACAATGAGATGCTTTACATTTTGAACAGCAAAAGCATCTGTCGCCATCAATCAAAACAGCAAAAACAAAACAATCTTAAAAATAGACAAAAGACATGAATAAACATTCCACCAACACACGAGTACCTGAAAAGGGTTCAGAATCACTAATATTTAGGGAAGCATAAGTCAGAACAATAGTGAAGAAAAATCTCACCGCACCTTAGGATGGCTGCTACCAAAAAATAGAGAAGACAAAATGTGCCAGAAATAACATGGGGAGACTGGAGCCCTTGTGCAGAGGGTGGGAACATACAAGGCTGTGCCGCTATGGGAAAGTGTAATTCCAGTCCAAAAGTCAAAGAGAGTGCATGATGAAGTGGACAGGCCGCTAGACAAAGACCCAGAAGCCTCTCAAGAGGGTCATTAAACACTCGTGTTCATAAACAATGTTGTCCACCAAAACCAAAAGGTGGAACAACCAGAATCTACTGATAAAACAACAGATGGACAAAAGATCCATGCAGTCTGACCTGTCCCCTTCACCACACCTAGGGAAGAAATGTCAAAAGTGACAAAGCAATTCTGTTCTGTTCACCTAACTTACCTGTGAGTCCAGGCTCTGCCGAGTGTGTGAACAATCTTCAGGATTTGGGCTGAAGTTTGAAAACTGCGCTACACCTGACAATTCTTGATCACAACTGTGTGTGCTGAAGTTTAGTAGTTGGTGTACATCAAATGTTTTTAACCAGTGGGAGATTTGCTTCCCACCCTCAGGAAGTATTTTTATTTTCATAAGTTGGGGGACATGACTGGCATCTAGCAAACAGAAGCTGGGGTGCTGTCAAAAGTCCCTGCTCACACAGTTGGCCCCCCACAACAAGGAAAGATCCTTCCAGAATCTCCGATCTGCATTTGAGAAACCCTGCTGTAAAGGAAACTCACAGGAAATGGAAACACTTTCTCACTTTGGTCTCCTTGCTGAAATGGTAATACAACTGTAAATCAGCTGTGTTAAGAAGGGTTAACTTGCGCTTCAACCAGGGAAACAGATCAGTGCCCTGCCGGGCCACCATCAGAGAAACTTCCTCCTGCAGCAGTGGGAAGAAATCCAGAGACTCACAGCCAGACATCATGCAGAGTAAGACACCTTGTGAACACTCACTCCTAAAGAAGATGTCTCCAGCTAACCCCTCCCCTCAGAGCTCAGGGAGTGCTGTGGAAGAGGAAGCAGAATGGAGGACACCAAGAATACAAGGCCTTCTGAATCAGCATGAGCAAAGCTCATGACTGGAGCAGCATGCACAGCCCACACAGGTCTGCACCAGGTTCTTTGCATGCACACTATGGCTTCCAGCTTAGCGGTTTATGAGATTCCTGAGTGTGCAAAGAAGTGTGTCTCTGAATCTTGTGCCTTCTCTTGGGTTCTTTTCTGTTTTGCTTTTTGTTGTTCTTGATGGTTTGGTTTTGTTTAATTCCAATGTGTTACTATTTGTTTTATGGTATTATATTATATTTTATTATTATCCCTTAGAAGTCTATTTGTTTTCTTTTTCCAAATATAATACTTTTTATTAATTATTTGGGAATTTCATACAATTCACCCTGATCATACTTAATTCCCATTCCTCCCAGATTGACCCTTCCAACCTTGCATCCTCCTTCACCCTCCCCCCAAAAAACATATACCAATTCCAATTTGTGTTGCCCATATACTCATTGAAGCATGGTCAAACTCCCAATAGCCAGTTCCTTAAAGAGAACTGAGTCCTTCCCCATCCCACCTCTGCCAGAAGCCATTTGCCTTGGGAAACCATGTTGATGTCCGTGGTCCATGCTGCAGCCAGAAGCAGTGTTGATGCCTGTGTGTTTTCTAAGGAGACAGAAATGGAGTGGACAGGAGGTGGGGGAGAACTGAGAAGAGTGGAAGGAAGGGAACCATAGTTCTTTCAACAAATGAAAGAAAAGGAGAAGAAAAAGGGGGTGATCTTCTGCTGAAGCAGTGGCTGCCAGCCACCCCTTACCTTACCTCTGTCACCAATGTCTATAGCCAGCCACAGTCACTCGGTGGCCATGTAGGACCCAACTCGATGTGCTTGTTCCTCATAGATGTTGCAGAGGCCAGTGCAACAGCTGACTTCTGAGCACTTCTTCTAGGAGGCCATCTCTGGAAGCCCAGCTGCGCTCTATAAATGCTTGCCAGCTGGGAACACTCCATAGGCAAATCCTCCCTCCAGGAGGTCAGACCCTTCCTGGCTTTGAACAGGCTTTTCTAAAACTTACATTCACAGCCTCCTCTCACCACCCTGAGGCTGATCCTAACTAAGAAGGTTAGTCCTCACATGGTCTTACAAGGATCCTTACAGGTACAGCGGCAGGGATGGATAGGGCAGGGGAACATTTAGCTATAGGCGTATTTCAATGTTATGGTTCTCAAGCCTGAGATATCTGGGGCTACATACTGTATCTGGGTGAAACCACGATGTTGAACAGCAACCATTAACCATCCTGTATCCTTAGTTAATCCAACACAGTCATCAAGCTGATTTTTATGCTGGAATAAGCTCATCTTCAGTGCAATAAAATGAAAATAAAAACAACATTGAAATTCCATCTCCCCCTACTCAGAATAGCTAACATCAAGAAAAAGTTAACAAATGCTGATGAGAACACAGAGTAAAAGGATCCTTGGCTCACTGCCAATGGGGTTACAAACTAATGCGCCACTATGGAAATCTGCACAACTTCCCCCAAGAACCTGAAAACAGAAGTATCATGTGACCCAGCTACACCACTGCTATATGTACATACCCCAAAGAATCAGTCAGCATACGTAGGCATACCTGCACATCCGTGTTTACTGCAGCACGGTTCACAGTATTCAAGGTTGAGAACCAGCCTAGACACCCTCTGACATGTGAGTGGATAAAGAAGATGTGGTACAGACACACACTGGGGTGTCAATATGGCATTTGCAAGAGAACTGACAGAATGAGAAACCATCACAGTGAGCTATGGAAGCCAGACTCACAAACATCATGTGCTTTTCTCATATATGGACTTGTGTGTGTGTGTGTGTGTGTGTGTGTGTGTGTGTGTGTGTAAAAGTGGGACAACTGAGAGGAGGAAGGGGTCTGAAGAGGAGAAAGGATGACTGAGGGATATTAAAACGAAACACAAACACGGTATTTCCTCTTAAACTTGGAATCTGTGTTTAAAATAAATATGATATAAAAGCAAAGGAAAACTATTTGGGGTCAAAAAGCGGCCAGGTGGGGAGGGGAATGGGGGAAAATATGAGTAAAATACATGATATACCTGCATAAAAATGTCATCAGATAATGGTAACCCTTTATTTTGACTGCTAATGAAAATATATTTTCAAACGACCCAAAATTCCATTTCAGATGGGCAAAGAAAAAAAGGAAAGATTCCTTGAGATGATTCTGGCATCTTATGTGCCGAAGCCAGGACTTGGAGCCTTGGTCCAAGCCCCTTTGCCCCTGGATCCCAACCTCACTCACAAGCAAGTCACTCTCACAGGTTAGAAAAGAGTTGAAAGGATAGCACAGCAGGCTCGATCAAACCTCTACATGCCACTGGTCCAAAGAGCCAGTGTGTATGCATGCACATGTCCATGTGCATGTGTGTGTGTGCATGTGCACATGTGTGTAACATTATAAAAATCTGCCCCAGAATGACTGTTCCTCCCCAACAAATTACACCACCCCCATCTTGCACCTTCAAAAGATGAGTTAAAAACCTGTTCAGTTTCTTCCCTTGCTTTATTGAACTTGAACTCAAATCTCCCTAGAAATTACTGCCGCCTAAACCTTTACAGCCAGTTACCACCTACAAATTCAAGTTTATCTATGAACATATGAACATACAAGAAATACTGGAGTCAAACTTAAATACTGAGATTCTAGTGTCTTTATAACAAGGACTTATTGGGAAAGAAATGGAAAAGAGGAGCAAATAAAGCCATGCTCTAAAGCTGAGTACGCGGCGTCATAAAAGTCACACTTCTGGGATGTGCTGTATCAGTGACGGAACAGGTTAATGTGTCTCGAAATTTGCTGAGAATAAATCTGAAATAGCATCTCTATGGAAGCAATTGCAGATCCTCCTCCGAGAGTAATGTCCCTAGCATTTTCAAGGACCCTCTTTGAATACATTGTGAACACAATGTATCTGTGTATAATTGAGAAGATGTGCAGCGCCTCAGACTTTGCACGAATTCCCCTCAGCAGTGTGGCTCCCGCTGATGCTGTAATGTACTAACTATAAAATCCGTCCGGCAACCGCAGCCATATGTACGCATGCCCGGCCATGGCCACTGCCTTCACTTGAGCCTCAGTGTCTGCAGTGTCTGCTTCATGTTTACCCATTTTGGAGAGCAAATGTCCTCCCTTTTCTGTTAGCTTGAACACATGACCTACTGCTGATGTTCTGACCCTTATAAATGTACTTCTCTGGGACTCTAATTAAACCCAGAAACCGCTCACCTTCTTCTCGAGCATCAGCCTGAATTGTGAGGAGCCATAGAATCCGTGGAGGACCTTTCTATATGCAAATAATAAACGTGATAACTTATCATTCGCACCACTGAGGTGATTATCCACATAAATCTCAACCATGCCGTCGAGAGCCCCATTAAATCATTCCAATGGGCCATTGCAGTGTGGGTGACAAGTCAGAGCTGTCCCTGGGAATTCACGCCCTTGTCTGCAAGCATCTCTGAAAGAAATCCAGACCAAAAACAAGTCATTTCAACCTGCACTTATCTAGGGATAAGAGTGCCATATCACGTGGTTTTCCAACCCACCTCCCCACCGCCCGTTCCAAAGAGATGCCTCTCTCAGGAACATTTTCCCCTTCTGAGGGGTATGTTGTAATTTCCACACTCTAGAAAGCCTTTCCTCTGACAACTAAGGAACACTGGGCTCTGGTTTAGTAATCCTATTCTTCCCTTTTGGCGTGCCTCACCGCCAATCAACATCAGCCTTGAGGTCACAGACCACAGGTGGTATTGGGTGCTCTGAGTTTGTGGGATCCACAAACTGAAGTGGGAGGGGAAATTGTTTCTTTGTTTTCATTAACCCTTAACTGAAATTTATCATTTTCCTCAAGTATGACTGTAGGCGGCAAACCATGCTAGTTCCAGAGACCTTATCACCAAGAGCTATCGTAGAGGATTTTCTTTTTTCTTTTATAGGATTTATTTATTTATTCTATATATGCTTCCAGGCCAGAATAGGGTACCAGATCTCATTACAGATGGTCATGAGCCACTATGTAGTTGCTGGGAATTGAACTCAGAACCTTTGGAAGAGCAGGTAGTGCTCTTAACCGCTGTGCCATCTCTCCAGCCCTATAGATGATTTTAATACCAAGCTGAGGTTATTGAAATATCTCAGGATGATCCTGCCATGACAACTTGCTGTTTAATATTATAACAAAGAAGTAAACAGTGAACTCACAACCTTAAGTTATATTTAGCAGTATTTGGACAAAATTTGTTTCCTTAATACCCCTATATATTTTATTATAATTTTTGAAGAACATTATTTGTAGAAAGAGTTTACAGACCTGGACTTCATCATATGGCCGAATGGGTCTTGGACACAAAGAAGATTGTGAATTCCTGTCTGTGTGGATTTGGCTTGGCATGACAGATGCCATCATGGGTCGTAACCTGTGATTATCTGTGAACAACACTGGGCAGTTTCTCCCACAGACTTTCCCACATACTTTAAATAGATAAAAAAAAACACTGCGGGGCTATATAGAGGTATTCACTAAGACTCTGGAACAAAGAAAGTGATCATAATATAAGATAAAGCAGGTACATTCTTGTTTGGGTGAAGTCATTTTTGTCCTAATCCATAAGTGTGATCCAATTCTGATGCAAATCTCTAATCTTACCACCTCCCAGGACCGCTTGCTTGTCCACAAGTCCCCTGTAAGCTGGACTCTGAGACCTTGTCTCAATCTACCTCTAATCATTGGCTTCATATTATGGTGAAGTCTGTACACAGGGGTTTTCACTGACTTCATATTATGGTGAAGTCTATTCCCATGGGTTTGCACTGACTGTTACAGAACACTGCCTGAAAGGTGAGCATCCCTGGACTGTCCCTGCCATCTGTTCAAAGACCACATGCTTTGCCTCTCTCAGTGACTCACTTCTAGACTTTCTGGTCTCCAACCTGTACTCCCTTCATTTGCTTGTGGAAGGCCAGTCCTGTCTGACCTTGACACACAGAGGCGTTCTGGATGATGAGTCTGTCCAGGCAGGATTACCTGGACAGCCACCAATTCCGGCCCATTCCTACTCCTTTCAGAAAGGTGAAATGATGCAGGCTCTAGCTCTTCTTGCTCTTCATGACTGACAGCTATAACAGGACAAACATCACAGTTGCCTCCTCACTCCGCACTTGTCAATAGAAACCCAGAGAGCAAAATGTCCTGCCTCGAAATCCCATTGAAAACCCACTGGTTTGCATCTCTGGAAAGTTCCTGCTGCATATCACACAATAGAAACGTGACAAGGATGAGAAAACCTTTAACCATGGTCCTCATGTACCGTGTACCATTTTAAGAGCTTTCTGTGGGTTAACTGCTTTATAGTCAGATGGATCCTCTTAGGTAGGGTCGATGCCTACAAGAATTTTTAAGATGGGAAAACAAAAGCAGAGAATGAATGCAGGACCTAAGTAAACGATGGGGCTAAGGTCCCAACCTGGCGACCAGGTTACCCTCGGCACCCTTCACCAGGCAGCCTCTCTAGCCAGCTTATTAGCTAAGAACACTCAACAGTAAGGCTGGGCAAAGGTAACCTCTCCATGTCAGTTTGTCTTGTAGATGTAGTTTCTTCATCTTAGAAAGAGGGAATAAAAGACTTAGTTACAAGGCTAGTCCAAGTTTAATAAAACATGTACACCAAAAGCTAAGCAGGACCTGACACATTAGTCCCCAAAATGAAACTTATTAAAATTTTGCTACATGTACCAAGGTTATACCAAAAGAAGAAAACAACAAAATAGACAGGGTTGAAAACGAGAACTTTCCAGAGCATATGAGAAGCAGAAAAGCTTGGTCCACACTGCAGAGAAGCCAGGCATCCATGCCACAGGAGACCTTGGCAATTGCGGGCCCCTAAGGTGGCAAAGTCTCCTTCGCATCTTTCCCCCAGATTTGTCCTGGTTCGTGCTTCCTTTTCTAGGCAAAAGCTGCTATTTTGGCTCCCCTTGAAGAGAAACCATGACCAACACAACCGATGAAAGAAAGCATGAAACTGGGCTGGCTTACAGTTTCGGAGGGTTAGTCCCTGATCATCAGGGTGGGAGGTGTGGTGGCAAGCAGGCAGACATGGAGCTGGAGCAGCAAGCGGGAGCTCACATCTGATCTGCGAGATGGAGGCAGAGAGAAAAATATTGGGCCTGGTAAGGGCTTTTGACACCTCAAAGCCTTCTCCCCATGCCAGCTGCATACCTTCTCCAATAAGGCCATACCTTAATCTTTTCTAAACAGTCCACCCACTGGGGACAAACATTCAAATATAAGAGCCTATAGAAACTATTCTCATCCAAACCACCACATGGGCCTTTTTCCATCTTCTTCTGTCCCCCTGATCCATATACAAATCATTCTCAGCAGCTCCAGATGGATCATACACAGTTCAAAATAGGATCAAGTACTGTATCTATTTCCGTCACAAAATAAACACCAGATGGACTGGACTGTGGCCCCAGGGATATGGGCCAGGATTCTTAGAAGTGTGGTATCAAGAGCAGCAAAGGGTCTTTGAAGAAGTGTCAGTAACTTCTCCTTCAAAGAAAATCTGTTCCAATACTGGGAAATTGGAAAGGTTGAAAATGATATGTAACCAGTGTTCAAGGATTTTCTACATAAAAAAAGCAAGCTCGGAGAATGGCTCACACCTTCTAAATGCAAAGGAAGCGTGGAACACACACAGGAAATGGGTGGGAAAGGAGCCTAGCAAAGCTGAGCCAGCACCTCCTTGCTTACCATGTTGGACAGATGTCTGCTGGGTCTACCTTACACCATTCTTTAGGGAAACTATTCCCCATTTGGGGCTCCAAACCCTAAGAGCCCCCACATCCTGACCATAGCATTAGCTATGGAACCAGGCCAGGCCAATCTGACTTTCCTTCCTCGGAATTTAATCTTAAGAGAGATACACAGGGGGAGAGGTTAAATGTGGATCTTCATATCGACATTTACACCCTACATATATTTTATGCCCAGAAGACCTTATTTCACCATCTCTAGAACTGGTCTCTAACCTAATCAATAGATTACTCTATTGCTAGCTCCCAATTTGATGGCACTATAGGGAAGAGCGAGAACTGGAAGAAAGAGGTTGTATAGTTCACAGTCTGCCCAGAGCTCCCAAGCCATTCGGATCTCACATTGCTGTGTCACAGGCCCAGAGCCAGATGTGAATCCACAGGACTGAATATCTGCCCTTCCAAGTCATGTTCTTAATTTGTTCTGAGTCTTCCTTTCTATGTCCAATTCTCCTCTCTGGAATAGCAATACTTTGAGCTATTATGTTTGGAAGCACTTTTTTTTTTTTTTTAGTTTCCAGGGGCTCACAGCTGGAGTCTGCCTTGTATCTCAGAGGAGACTTTGAATTTTGATTTTGAAGAATGCTGGAACTAACTGTTCAGACTTTGGGGACGCTTGGATCTGGACTAAATGCATTTTTATTATAAGATTGAGAAATTGGAGAGTGAGAAAAGATGTCATGGTTGGACATAAAATATTTCCAAAATGCTCAAGTATTTAAGGCTTGGTCTGCAGTGCAATGGCCAGAAGTGGGACTTTTGAGATGTGGTTGGATCTTGAGGTTTTGATCAAGTCAATAGATTGATCTAGTGATGAGTTCATGTTGGTATTGTTGAAAGGTGGTAAAAACTGAGGAGCAGAACCCCGTCAAAAGAAGGTCACTGGGAGCATAGCCCTGCAGGGTGTACCTTGGCTCTGGCCCCTCCTCTCTTTCAGCTCCCTGGCTGCTATGAGTTAAGCCATTTCCTCCCGCATGTCCTTGAACCATGATGTTTGGCCTCACCATAGCCTAAAAGGCAAAAACCCAAACCTGGAGCCAGTTAGCTGTGCACTGAGCCATGAGGCAAGTTAACCTTTCTACCTTCAATTGTTCTCAGTGTTGTCACGGCAATGCAAAGCCAACTAACCTATCTAATGACTTCCTTTATCTGTCTTTGGGTCTACTTTTGTATCTCCGTGTCTTTGGTGTTTGCTGTACTTCTATACTTCAAAATGGGTATAGTCTAAAAATGACTTTCTGTCTAGATTAATATTATATAATTGACATAAAAGCATAAAATAGCGAAAAGAAGAGAAGATTGACTCACTACAGACTTGATGAAATAACTCTATGGTCCATTTACTATGTAAAAATGAATTGTAAGAGCTAGAGGAATGAAACACCAAAGGAGGCATTGAAATTGTGGGAGTGACTAACCAATGACTGGTCTAGCCTGAGACCCATGCTACAAGAGGAAGCCTATCCCTGACACTGCCTGGAGGGCCAGGACCCAGAGGCTGGATAGCCCGGAGACCCAGGATAGACCCAAACACAGCAGGGGAAAAAAGTCAATGAAATGATTCCTATTGAAATTCTGCTATACTCATAGCTTGATGCCTAGCCCAACTGTCATCAGACAGGCTTCCCCCAGCAACTGAAGGAGACAGACACAGAGAACGACAGAACTCAGGGATCCTGTGGAAGGGGGGAATAGAAGACTGTAGGAGTCAGAAAGGCCAATGACATCACAGGAAAACCCACAGGACCAACTCACCTGAGCTCATAGGGGCTCAGAGAGACTGAACTGACAACCAAGGAGCCTTCATGGGACTGACCTAGGCCCTCTGCATACATGTTACAGTTGTGTAGCTTGGTCTTCTTCTGGGACTCCTAACAGTGGGGGAAGGGGCTGTCTCTGACTCTTTTTCCAGCTTTTGGGACCCTACTCATACTGGGTTGCCTCATGCAGTCTTAATATGAAAGGAGGTGCCTATCCTTACTACAACTTGATATGCCATATTTGATTGATACCTATGGGAGGCCTGCCCCTTTCTGAAGAGAAACAGAGGAGTGGATGGGTGGGACAGAGGGGAGAGGAGGGGAGGGGAGGGGAGGGACTGGGAGTAGAGGAGGGAGGAGAAACTGCAGTCAGAATGAAAAACTAAAATAAAAATAAAGAAAAACGTTTTTTTTTTTAAAAAAAAAAAGGAAATTAAACCCCAAAGGAAGAACATAGTAATATGGTAGCCTCACAGGGTGGTGTGCACACTCAGTTTTAATTCATAGTTAATTCTGTTATTACTGAGCAGTAACTTAAACTGAAAGGGATGGGTCCAAGACTATTCTATATCAGAGTATGGTCTAGAACTCCTGAAGCAGCCTCAAAGATAACCATTAAAGGGTCTGGGGAGATGGCTCAGTTGATAAAGTACATGCTATGCAACATGTATGAACTGAACAAGGAGGACATAGGTTCAATTCCCAGGACCTATGAACAATGCTGGTATATGTATAAGTATCCATAAATACGATTTAAAGATAACCCAGCGTATGCATGCAAAATGCAAAAAAACTAAAGTGACTAGGCCTGGGTCCCATACAAAATTTTCCTCTGAAAAAATAACATCTTTACACCTTGGGGAGTATAATATACCTGGAATAGCAAAGGTACTGTTTCAATGAGTAGCGTTTAACCTCTGAAAATGAAAAGATGTATTTGATCAACTTTAAAATACTTTAGCATGCACTGCACAGTACTCTGCAAGTTTGGCTTACACTTAAGCCATAACCAGCAGCCTGATCAAGAACGCTGTTCAGAAGTCAGCAAGCTCCACACCAGAGCTCCGGCCTGCAAGTCTCTGAAATGCAATTAGTAAAAGTTCAGTGACAGATACTGGGGTTCAACCTGAAGACCAGAAAACCAAAGCAGCCAGCCACAGGCTCTTACCTCGACCTCAGTCCAAAAATGGTGGTCCTGCCTCCAGGAATCCTCAGAAAGAGACTGAAACTGAGAGCTGTCTCCTCCCATTTTATAATCCTCTCTAGTTCTGGGATTAAGGATGTGCACCACCACCGCCTGGTTTCTATGGCAAACTAGTGTGGCTACCGGGATTAAAGGTGTGTGTCATTGTTGCCTAGTCTGTAAGGCTGGCCAGTGTGTCTGTTTTACTTTTCTGATCCTCAGGCAAACTTGATTAAAATACAAATGAAATATTTGTACAGGCCTCCATCAGCACCAAAAGTTACTGTAATCAATGTAGTAAGGAAGTATCAAAACGCAAATGAGGACAATTAAGGTCTCATGGCCCACAGCAGAGGGGTAGACCAGGCTTTTTCTTTTAGACCACCAGCCAGCTCCCAAATCATGACGAGACATATTATCAGCTTTGAATGCTTGGCCTAACTCAGGCATGTTTCTGGCTAACTATTTTAACTTCAATTAACCTGATTCTCTTTATCAACCTTTACCTCAGGGCTTATTGCCTTCCTTACTTCTGTATAACTTACTTTCACTGCTTCTCTGGCTAGCTGGCATCTGCCTGACTTCCTGCCCAGGGTGTCCCTAGTTCTCTCCTCTTCCTTCTCTCATTCTTCTCCAGCCTAGAGTTCTCCCCCTATTTATTCTCTGTCTGGAAGCCCCACCTATCCTATCTCCTGCCTAGCTATTGGCCATACAGCTCTTTATTAGACCAATCAGGCTCCTTGAACAGGCAAGGTGAAACAAATGTCACACATCTTTTCATTATTAAACAAATGCAGCATAAACAAAAGTAACACACCTTTGCACAATTAAAGTAATATTCCACTGCATAAACAAGTATAATGCAGCTTTGCCTAGTTAAAATAATATTCCACAACAGAGGGAGTGGTGTCGCCACACAATAACCTATCATGTATTTTATGATCACCTAGCTCAAAAGTTCCAAACATAAAAAAATGGGCATACTAGTTATCTTGATTTATCAGATACATGAATTAAATATCACATCATACCCTATAAATAGGTATCAATATAAATTTTATAATAATAATAATACAGTAATAAATTCACCATGGGTGAATGTAATAGCACCTAAGTTATGTGGCTGAGTAAATGTTTAGATCACAGTCTCTATACTTCATAACAAAATAAACAATGAATCAAGAAAAACACTTGATATCTTAAAAGCCCCATAAACAGCTATCAAATTGAGATACATTTGTCCTGCAGATTCAACCGTATTTGCTCCCTGTTACCTTCTTTCTGTACAGGGTGGTTGACCCTTCACCTGACAGAGGACATTGGAAGCATGATAAGGAGCAGAAGCAAGGCAAATGCCAATGCTCTCTATTTGGCTATTCTGAAAGGTGTACATATCTCAAAGCATCATGTGGTACCCAATATGTATGCAATTTTTATTTGCCTGCTTTACCTACTTAGTTTCTTTTTAAATGGAGGCCAGGAACTACACTGACCTCGGGGGCTTGATTAGATGTGCTTGCTAGTACATGTCCGGATGGAGGGTGCAGCCTGGTCACAATCTGCTTTCCTTACAACGTGGGTGAGCAATTCTCATCCGCCCAAAATAAACTGGGAGTCTGCAGAAATTCAGCCAGGAGTGCACAGCAGCAGCAATGTGAAATGCCTGCGCGTTACCGGTAGAGAACAATCTGCGTGTGTGCTGGGGATTTAAATGCTCGGAAATAATTTGACCTATCAAAACCAACAGATTAGCACTGTGATTCCATTAAAATGTGCGATTTATTTTTTACTTGAGATTTTAAGCTGGGAGGTTTAAGAAACTGGCTAGGCTTCAAATAGCATTGAGCAGCTTAGGAGGACTTGAGATTTACTATATTCATAAGTTTAATTTATTACATTAACTACAGAGGAGAAGTCAAATATATTATATTTATAAATGCAGTAAAAATGTTTAAAAGAATTTAATTAAACAAGTTGTAAATGTGGCTGATTATTTAAGGTGGATCTGCCTGTTCAACTGAAGCAGCAATAAAAGCACCTGGAGCTGAATGGGTGAGCTTCGGCGGATTTATGAAAGGAACAGTAAGATTTATAAGCAGGGTGTAGATAGGTTTAAGGAAAACAAGATTCTTTAAGTTGTATTTGAAAAAAATGAATCTTAGCTTGAATGATAAAGATGCCATATATTTGAGGGGAGGGTGAGAGGCAATTTAAAGACTAAAAGAAACACACAGAAACACGGCAGAGCCGTGAGTCACAGAGCTGAGACGTTGGCAGTGTCCGCACACAGGAAGAACTACAGACTTCTGTGACAGTTGTCGCCAGCTCTTTTAGGGAGCATCCCACAGAGCAAAGCAAGTCTGAAAGTGGATCTTCAACACGTATGTGATAGTGACACACTGCGGGATGCTACCACGTACCCAAACGTCCTTTAATTAAAGATACCTTGCTTGGCTGCTTGAAGACCTTTGTGGTCAGTTTCCGAGGGACATCATGTCCACTGAGAGTCTCCTGGATAGATGTGCTCTCCTCCATGCAGGTGTACATAGGACGGGCTCTCTAGGGCCAGCTCTGAATGGGCATTCTGGCTCCTGGGCCCTCTGTTCGTTTGGCCCAGATTGTTTGGTCCTACATCACAAATCCAGGCTATTCGTATCCATAATCTCTCTCTCTCTCTCTCTCCCCTCTATCTTTCTCTCTCTTAGACTGTTTACACAAATTTCTCTTTTAATAGTGTTCAATGTTTTATTATTTCAAATGTCCTCTGACTAGCAAATGTAAGTTGGGAGCCTAGAAGTCTAATAAACCACAAATTATGGATAAATAAGAGACTGCCTTGATCTTTTGGTTTGTTTGTTTTGTTGTTCTGTTTGTTTTGCCTTGATCTTAATTCATTGAAGCTGCTATTAAAAAATTATTTTGCCACATGTGGTGGTATGATCCCTTAACCCCAGCATTTGGGAGGCAGAATCAGGTAGGTCTCTGTGAGTTAGAGGAAAGCCCGGTATCCATAGCAAGTAGAGACCAGCCACGCTACACAGTGAGATCTTTCAAAGAAATCCATTTTACAACATCCTTGAGCCATCACATGAGTGAAATAAACAGAAATGCACGCTATTCTGCAGGCCGCAAAATCTCCATCTGAGACGCCAACAGCCTTGGTTTCTGGTGAGGTCGTACTCGATTTCAAAGATGGCAGCAGCTACCTGCCCCCACAAGACAAAGGACTCTGATTTCTGATTCTTCTCACTAAAGGCGGAGTATAAAAAATAAACATTCTATAGAAAAGAAGTACAGGAGGAGTCTGAATGTGGTAGGGACGAAATAGACATGCCAGATATAAAAAAGCCACTTCACCCAGGTACATGTTGTATGGTTTCACTTATATAATATTCTCAAAATTGAAAAGTTTGGTAGTGGAGAGCAGAGTGGGTGGAGTGTATCTAGGGGAGGGCACAGCGGGAGGAAAGAGGATATGCCTGTGGGAAGACAACAGGGTTCCCTCAGGGTGACGGGATTTCTCTCTAGCTTCGCTGGGTTAATGTTCACATTCTGGTTGTGACGTGAGGTTCTGATCCTACAAGATGGTCCCACAAGAGGAAACCAGGTAACAGTCACTATGGATGAGTCTATGCTATCTCTTACAACTGCATAGGAAGCCACAGTGACCGCAAAATTAAAAACATGATTGAAACATCTTCAAGGCAGGTGTAAGAAATTTGTGTGGCAATCCTGCAAACTGAGCAGGATCCTCCTTAACCCTTAGAAGTTGTGTATTTTCAAAGAGTGGTTGGGAATAGTAAATTGGGTGTGCCCTGAGACATGTCCACAACTGCCAGCAAAATTAGTCCTCAGAGATGAATCTACCAAGAATGCAATAACTTTTAGCTTTGGGCCTTGTTAGAGTTCGCACAGGACCCTGCTGAGGCCCTCGTTGCTCCTAATCTATACTGACAAAACTAAACCTAATACTTAGCAAATATTGGTGAGTAGGGCTTTTATTCCAAGTTGTCCCCATCCTACTCGTCACGCTGTGTCATAGTGACAAACACAATAAGCATTTGGGGGACCCGAACAAGAAGCTGAGAGGGAGAAGCTGACGGTTTGGGTTAGCAGATGCAGTCGGGTAAGGTTTGTACAGTTCAGTAGTGTCCACGGCTGAGCAGTTGTTAGACACCATAATAGAATTCCCCTGCAGTCCCCATAGCTCTTCGTCCAGAATCATGACATAAATGTGCATAGACAGAGGTCAGATCTGATCCAACAGTGTGTATGGTCCTGTTATGGACTGTGCCCCCAAAATACATAGGTTATAGTCCTGTGTCCCATTGTAACTTTGTCGGGAGCATCTCTTCGATTATTTCCTGTTGCTACAAACTAAGTACCTGAGACTGTGTACTTGATAAATAATTGGCTTTAATCATATCATTGTTCTGGAGCACTTGGGGCATGCTGTGGATGTTCCCTTGGCCCTGGAAAGGGCTTTTTGGCCATGTTACAACATGGCAGGTGTCATAGAAGGAACATAGGCCAAAGCAAGAGCCTACATGGCAATCCCTGAAGCCAGGAGGATTCAGGATTCAGTGGCCTTGCTTGCTCATTTTTATATCTCATTCTCAAAGGAGCCAAGTGAAGCCCCTTGTGATGCCTCCACTAGCCGGCATCTGAGGCAGCCCGCCTCTATCACCCAACACTGCCACACTGCAGTCCCCACTTCCGGCTCACAAACCTTGGAAGGCTGCGCTCACACCGAGTCTAAATCGCAACAGGAGGTAGTTGAAGTGACACAGGCAGGACCCTAGTTTCAGTGCCACCCGTGTCTTGAGATGCCAGGGTGCACATGCACATGGAGTAGAAGCCATGTGAGGGTACAGACAAGCCAAGGAGAGAGGCCTCAGGAGAAACAGACCTGCCAGCGACTTGACCTCCAATTCTGAGCCACCGAACTGTGGAAAATCAACTTCTGGTTTTGAGCACAAACTCTACATTGTTTGGGGATGGCATCTGGAGCAGACATACCCAGTCCTGGCACCTCAAGCATGAGGTCACGAGGGGAAAACCAAGGTTGGACACATGAGGAACAGCTAGTCTGTACAGTTTCTTCTCGTCTTCGGAGATGTAAAATTACAATAAAATGTTTTATGGAAACATAAGGGGCGTCCGCAGAGGGGAAAGTGATGTGTTTGTTTACCACCCATGCTTTTTATGAAAAGAACTCAAACTGGAGTTTATTGGAATTTCCTTTTAAGAAGTTAAACAGTGGCTGTTACAAACATCGAAGCAGATGAGGTCTGTGTCTTCCAGCAGGGGAGGTTTCTCTGTGTAATGACAGCATCACATCCTGATGGAATCTGGCTGCCTTCGATGAAACAGCTACAAAATAGAGCTAACACAGGGAGACAGTCAGGACACTCAGGGGTTCAATGTGGAACGGCTCTTCATATTGAGCGGTAAGTCAATATACGTACCGTAAAAGCAATTGAATGATAGTTACACAGTTCAGTAAACCGGGACAGTTATAGAGCGGACAGCCTAGAAAAGGAGGGGAAGTCACAGTCAGAGGAAGCCTATTTTTCAGTGTTTTATACCATAGGTGGTATGTTATGGGTTTTGTTGCAAAAATTAGCTTTGCATCTTTGTGTTTTGTGATACTGTGTCTCTCATTCTACATTAAAAAGTCACTACCACACTTAATGTTTTTATGGCTTTTATTACATTTTCTGAAACCACCTCTGAACCCCAAATATTATCAACACCATCACTGCTGGGCTCTTAGTAAGCAACTCAGCAGCATTGGTTTCATTGTTAAGAAATGTGGGTCGTCCGTGTCCTCACGGCCCAGAAACACTATAAAGAAAGCAGAGACTTCCACTCAGGAACATGAGATTACTCAGCAGTTAAGAACATTGTTCTTCCAGGGGACCTAAGTTCAGTTCCCAGCACCCATGCTGATGGCTTACAACTGCTGATAAGTCCAGCTTTGTCACCTTCTTCTGGCTTTCATGGACACCCAACAACACACACACACAAACTGATTGAAGACAGTCATTTTCTTAGACTGGCTTTCGGGAAACCAAGCACTTTCTCTCTTGGACTTTTCCCTCCTGATCTATGGACATGCTCAACCTCTAGTTTAAAAAGAAAGAACAAATCGCTCTTTTGATTAGTAATTTTACACGAAGGTGCTGAGGCCTCTGGGCCTGTTTACCAGCAGTCTTTTCTCTCACCCGTTGTGAAGCATCAAACAGAGGTGCCCAGGAGCCAAAAACCCTGACTTCAATAATAATAAATAAATGCAGAAATCCATAGTGTCATACAAGTAATAGCATCTTGGAGTCGATAAAGTACACACATTTAATCCTCCAGCCAGTGAGTGGGTCACTGTTTCCAACACCCCAGTCACAGATCTCCCTCCAGAAGCTGGAGAAAAGCCTCTCGGGCCCTTTCAGAACCTGACAATCAGATCCCTCGGCTCCGAATAGTAAGGTTTGCCAAGGACCCCAGAAGATGGCAGAAACCACTGTTGGTAAGGCTTCACTGTTGTTGAAAGTATATGAGTTGGCTAACAGCATCTTTCAGGTCCCTCTTCTGGGTATGAAAAGGCAACAGAAGTCTGCTGATACTCTAGCATGTGGTCTTTGATGACATTAGGACTTAGATTCCACAAAATGCCTAAATTGATTCTGTTGTCCATCAAAGGGGCTGGGGACAAAGAGCTGGGATTTCTCCCAAGCTTTCAAGATTCAATTTCGTGCCTTTTGCTAAACAGAGCTCATCTAGAGACTGGATCCAGTCTGAGCCTTCTTTCTCTGTCAACTCTTGCAAGTGACAGGCCTCTACCTCTGCACATGGAAGGAAATCTCCAGCCACGAAAATGACCACATCAAGCCCCTGTGATCTTCCCCAGCGCAAACCTGATGTACAGTCATATGACCAGCCTGCCCACAGACTGACTCTAGCCCACAGAGGAGCTGAGACCCAAGTCCTGAGCCTTCACAATCATAAAAATGTCTCTCCTTGGCAAAATACATGAATAGATGGTGTTGGCTCAAATTTAGCTTTTTGGGGATTCATTTAATTTTGTCTCAAGTAATTAGTTTATTTATCCTCGAAAAGTGACCCTAATCTTATCCATTTTGGAGTCTTTATTACTAACAGACATATAATTGTTGCTAAGCAACGTCGTGCATTATTATTTCTTCATCTAATTTAAAACTCTCAATTCACAGTAAAGGTCTTCAGAGAGAAGTTATTGTTCAGGGTGGGCCAAGGACCATTTTTCACTGTAGCCCATTCAATTTAGAAAAGAAATTACAGCATACTGCTTAATCATCATAAAATGATTTGTGCAGAACATTCCCTGTCTTGCTGAAGTATAGCTGTCTTCCTTTACTAGTCAGATGTATTTAATTTATTTTAAACTTTCCCAAACGGATTTCCTTTTTCCTTCAATCCTTGCCCCTTCCTCCATACTCCTAGCACCCAAAACAATTTATGGACATTCCTTTGCGTAGGAGCCTGGAGACGTGGGAAGGGAGATTGGGGAATAGAAGATAGACTTCTGTCGTCACACAGTTTAGACCTGGGAGAGGGACCTCAGTGGAGGGATGATCAGTCCAGTTAACCACTTACCCAAAATCCCAACTTCTTTCAGAAGATGCATTTCCCATTGTAGTTCCTGATACGGATGCCGTGAAATCGGCCGTTTGTTCTAATAATAGTCTGGCTTCGTTTCCAGTGTCGTGGGAGAGCATTGCTGAGGTACGCTCCCAGAGGATGGTGTGTCATGTTTCCTCATTCACCCAATAATGTTTCTTGACATAAGATTAATTTCTTGGCAAAATTTGTTGGCAGGAAGTATGTTCCCATAAAACAGGGAAATCATTTCTGCACTGTGACCCCCTCAACGTGTATTGAAACATCAAGTGAATCAAAATAGACCATAATAAGTTCTTCATTTATCATGATTGCCTGGAATCTGGAACAGCCTGCAATACAAGCTCACAGCTTTGGACTAATGAAACGAGCTCTAAATGTGGAATATTTTAAAGGAAATGTAATTTGGTTACCATAACAATATGAAGAAAATCTGATTTTCTTAGCACTGAAGACTCTCTCAGGACAAGATTGATTTTTTTTCTTAAAATCTTATTAGGCATCTTGGTGTATATGGGAGTGTGGGAGACGATGTTTAAATTACAATTGAATCTGAGACCAGTAAGTTACTGGGGTAGGGTCAGTTTATTCCTGGTTCTTCTGATTTATTTTCAGTGTAAAAGCTGTGAATTGGGGTCCAAGAGCTAGGAACAGCTAGTCACAACTAGAGAAGAAAGTAGGGAAGGTCCAGATTTCAACAGAGTGCTTCATCAGGATGTGTAATTGTCACGTGACCCACACTCTCCTCCTGAAGGAGACAACCAAGCACATTGCCAAAGAGCCGAGAACGTCAGAGTTCAAATCTTAGCTGTACGGCTTTCTCTCCGTGCCTGTGGCTTGCCCGACCCCACCCTTCCATACCTCAGGACTCATATTTCTTAAGCAGACTTAGAACAAAAGCTCAAAGTGTTGCCATGAGGATTAAAGCAACCAGAAAAAATGCCTGGGTCCCACGGGTTGTCAGTTGGTCACAAAATCCATGGAGCACTTAGAATAAAGCCTGGCTCACCACCCATGCTGAAGGCGTTCTTTATTTCTCTCCTCTTGCCACAAGAGTTGGGGGAAACTTTTAGGATCCAGAACTGGTAGTAAAACTGAGAGGAGTGGGGAGCTGGATACAGGAGTGGGCCTAGCACACAGGTCCTGATTCTGAAATGCCTTATGAATGAAGCAGAAGGAGAGCAAAGACTGCCTGAGGAGAGCCAGCCAAATCTGCTGTCTTCTGAATTCCGATAGAAATATATAGGCCCATTAAACACGCATAGACAGAATTCTTTCATAATCCCTGAGTAGCCAGTAGTATGTGAGGGGCACATCAATTATTTACACACAAATATGTACTATAAGGTGTAAGAGATGGTGTGAAAATACTTTACCTTTTTGAGGATTTAAACTATCAAACCCATTCTTGTAATTCCCAGGGCAAGAGAAACATGCAGGCCCATGCGTTTCCATGTCTCAAGCCAACAAACTTAGAGGCTAATCAGCTTCTTTTCAATGACTTTGTCAACTACAGCTGTCAATGACCAGAAAGGTCAAACTCAAGATGGAAGATGTTTTCTCAGAGCTGTAATATGCATGCCTGTGGACATTCCTGCCCTCCTCCTAGGCCTTCTACAAACAGCAGCTACCTGCGGGCCTAGGGATGGAACACTACAGGGATGGGTGCCCTCCAGAGGACGATCTGAGGAAGACACCTCGCACTGGCCTGGGATGCAGGGCCTCTGTGGACAGGAAATACCAAGGCCTCCAACTCTCAGAATGAGCCCCAGGAAGATGGGCAGAGGTGAAGGGTGAGTACAACCTTCTCTCACAGAGCCTTCACCTGAGAAGAGGAGACGGTGGACGGGGCTCAGGCGCTCCAACTGCAACTCTCCCTAGAGATCTTGACTCTGAGTCTGTCTGCTCAAGTGTCAGCTTAAGTAAAATTGAAATTCATCAGAATCTGTCACACACTCACAGGTTCCAAATCACTCCAGCTTTGAGCCCCAAACCACATGAAGTTTCTAGAATCAAATCCATGTCTCCAGTTGTGTTTCAGCTACACCCTTCATCTCCTGAACAACCCTCCAAGCTCACCTGCCCCCCCTAGCTGTGGTCCTCTAATTCCACCCTACACACACACATACACACACACACACACACACACACACAAACACACTATGCTAGGTCTGTCTCCCTCGAGTCCCCACTGACCATTCCAGACACACAGTCCTTACTGTCACTTCCTAGTGATGGGATCATGGTACATTTCCAGAAACAAGTGGGTTAATGTACACTGCATCTAAGACCAAAATATTAGAGTGTATCTACTATACATATGAAGGTCACTGCACAAGGGAGGGAGATGTCATCATGGTAAATGGAGCCCACAGGTATTCTAAATATAGCCTCGGCCAGACCTAGCTCTAATAGTCCAGGGGCCTTTTAGGAAATCGCTTTCCCATACTGCCCTTTGTAGCTGACAAATATTGATTTGAATTGTGTTTTGAATAAACAATGAAAACAGTGTCTCATATAGAAATTGAAATCCACTGTTTAGCAACATAAAAAGTTCAGAGGAACCCGGACTTACAGTTCTGAGGTTGTTTTGTGTCTTTTGGTGGCCCTAAGAGTCTCAGGCAAGCCCCTGGAACCTTGTCTCCTGTATTGAAAAGGAACATGGAAGCTGAGAACCTTTATAATGATCACCATGTTTAATGTTCCAATTTCGTACTTGAGGACCCAGGATTGGGGCTAAGACATAACATCCCAATATCACAGGATCATTGCAAAAAGTCTGAGGGATTCCCTTAGAAGTGATTTGTGTTTATTCATCTATGAGAACATCTTAGGTCTGAAAGTCTCTACTTAATGTTTCAGGAATCCATGTAAGCATTGCAGCTCAGACAGAGAGTGGCTGCCTCAGCCAGGGTGGAAAAGGGGCAGCAGCAAACTGAATGGGCACAGGGCTTATACAGGGCTTCTTAGGGACAGGGCTTTCCCAGGGAGATTTTCAGGGTGGGAATTGGTCAGATTTCAGTCCCTTGAGCTCAGATTGGCTAGATCTCGTGCTCAGGGATTCATTGGTTTTCTGCTCAGGGATTGGTTCATTTCCCAGCACAGGGATTGGTTGGTTTTCTGATTAATTGGTCAGGAGCAGATTCAGCTCTGCTCTCAGGGTCAAAGTGTGGTTCTTTTACTGGCCCTTTTTAATCTTTTCATTCTGATTTCAGGACCAGAGCATATTTCTTTCACCGATTCTGATTCTAGAACCAAAGTGTTTCTTTGGCACTGGTTTCAGGGTAAGGGTGTGTTTCCTTGGTTCTGGGTTCAGAGCTAAAATATTTCTTTCACTGGTTTGGGTCTCAGAGCAAGGGTGTTTCTTTCACTGTCTCTGGTTTCAAGCCAGGGTGGGTTTCTTTGGCTGGCCCTTTTACCCTACAGTCTAGCCTCTCCATCCAAGCAAGCAGGTCACTACAAAATTCTGCTGAAGAACAATGGGCATTTTTTTTCAATTAATTAGGAAATCAACAAGATAATGGTAAGAAAGAACTTAATGAAGGCCAAAGAAGCAGCTTGGAGAACTGGGCTCTGGACTCTGTTTCCCAGCATTCCATAGTAGACCTCGTACAGGAATTGCCAAATGACTTTAACAGTCTGACTATTTATCTGTCAACAAACATGAATGATGCCAGCAATGATAAAAGTCCTTGAGAATCTGAGATAAAGACAGTAAAAGTCCTTGTAATGTGATCTTTTAGAAATGTTCAGTTACTATGCAGTAAAATAAAATGTGTGCATGTGGAACTAGAGAGACGGCTCGGCAGTTAAGAGCATGTACTGCTCTTGTACAACACAGGATCAAGTTCAGTTCCCAGCACCCACATCAGGAAGCCCAGAGCCGCCTGTCACTCCTGCTCCAGGGAATCTGACCCCTCTTCTCACCTCCGTGGCCATCTACACTCATGTGAACATATCCTCACTCACTCAGACACACACATGGACATAAATTAAAATAATAACAAAATTAAGCCTTAAAAATGTGTATATATTTATATGCAGGGCACCATGTGGTATATGATGCAAGTATTATATTTTGTGAAAACATTCAAAAGATTTTTGCTTAACTTTTTAAAATACACCGTACCCAGCCGTGGCCTCTGGGTCCCACTGTGCAACAGCTCTCCACAACTTGTAACTAACTCTCGCTTCCTGTCCTCGTCACTCCCTTTCCAAACCCTGCTCTCAGCTTCCAGTATTTTGCCACAAGGAGCCAAGTAAAATTTAGGAGTATATATTTCAATGCAAAGAAAGCTGATAAAGTATATAACGAAGAACCATAAGCACGAAACACTATCTCACACGTATTTCTGATACTCACCACAGAAGGATGCCATGATCAGCAAACTGGCATTTCAATACACGGAAGCTGCTTCAGCTCCTGGTCTCTGCTGACTCCTTCCCAGACAGCCTTTCCAGAAAAAGTCTTTAGTGACTCACTGCTAATGGGGTTTTTTAATACTTTTAAATTAGTATATCAGGTACTACTTGGAGAATCTATTTAATTAAGACTGCTCAGTAATATTAAATCTCTGTCTGAGGTGTCCATAATACCAAACACCAGGGCAAATCTGGCCCCAGTGTTGGTAGCATGGATCATAGGTTATAGAGTGAAATTTCTGCCATCAGCTCTGTTAGCCAGAGACTCCCAAATGCCTGCGTGTAACTTGCCTTCTTCTGTCTGAAGCATGCGTGTCCTGCCTTGAGCATAGCCTGAGGTGGTAGACTCCTGCTGACCCCTAGGAAAACCACACAGGAAGTCTGCCAAACCTGAACCCTCCCAATGGCTCCCTTTCACTGAGAAAAGACAATAGCAGCCTGCTGGCTTGTGAGATTCTCTGACTGAGGTCATGCTGCCACGGCAAGGACTGAACCTACATCAGCCCTTGTTCCTAAGGATTGGCAGAGGACCAATCCTTAGGACTCAAGGAACAATTGACACGCGAGCATATAAACAGAGTAGCAATTCCAGGTGCACAAATGAAGGTAACTCCATTTCCTTTTATTTCTACCAAATGTGTAACCACTCAAATTAACTCATTCAGTGTGCTTTATAAAAAGATGCTTCCCTTGGATTTCTAGGAATCATACATGGAACTAGGAAATAGCCAAGGGCTGTGCGAGAAGGTAGAATGGGCTAATTTGATAGGCCAGACATTTTAGTTGTGTTTACTCACACACCCAGAAATACGTAGTTCCTTTGAAAAGAGTCTCAGGAAAACTATTGACATTATGGAGATGGGGGGGTAGATAAGCACCCAGGAAGAATTAAACAATGACCTGAGACAGAAGGTTTAGAGCATCAGTATTCACCGTGCTAGTCCCCGGTAGATACAAGTACCCATCATCATCATTGTCATTTTTCTCCTTCTGCTTCTCTCTCTCTCTCAGAAAGAAGTACAGAAGGAGGGAGGGAGGGAGAGAGGGAGGGAGGGAGAGAGGGAGGGAGGGGGAAAATTGCAGAGCATTGAGATCATTGTTGTGAGTAGTACACTTAAGAGGGTTAAAGCACCTGGGTGGTGGTGGTGCACGCCTTTAATCCCAGCACTTGGGAGGCAGAGGCAGGCAGATCTCTGTGAGTCCAAGGCCAGCCTGGTCTATAAGAGTTAGTTCCAGGATAGGCTCCAAAGCTACAGAGAAACCCTGTCTCAAAAAGAAAGAAAGAAAGAAAGAAAGAAAGAGAGAGAGAGAGAGAGAGAGAGAGAGAGAGAGAGAGAGAGAAAAGAAAAGAAAAGAGAAGATGGTCAAAGCCTAGCATGGTGGTGTGAGTTTACAGTCTCAAAGACTCAGGAGTCAGGACCTCTTGAACCCAAGAACCCAAGACCAGCTAAGCAGCATAATGAGAAGGCATCTTTAAAAATAAGACACAGTATCCATCATCCTAGCTCACAAATGAAAGTATCCACCCACCCTGTCTTATGTTGGGGCTTTTTCTGGCTCCAGTAAAACCCATCTATCCTAATTAAAACATTTAGTATCTTCAATTAAATTTAAGAGTAATACATCCAGCTATCAAGGCAAAACCAACCTTTGACATTGGGCACCACCTCTCACAATTAGTAGGATTTTGTTTTTTATTTTTTTTTTGTTTCTTTTCTTTTTTTTTTTTTTTAGTTCTTTAAGATTTGGGCAAGCAAGTGCCATGACTAATCAGATTGTGACAGCTTAATTCTCATGGAGTTGAGAGTCAGCCAGTTTAGGACTGGAAGACCAAACCATGACTAATCATCAGTCCTGAGCATGCCAGGCCATTGCCTTGAACACTTGTAAGAAATACCGTCACCATCAGATAAGTGGGCCATGGTGCCAAATCATTTCTCTGAGACAACACACACAGATGCACACACACACACACACACACACACACACGTATGCATGTGTGCCCACTCTCTCATATGCATAAGGTATACAGGCCAGAGGTTAATGTCAGAATGTCTTCCTCAATCACTTATTTTTTTTAGATGGGATCTCTCACTGAACCAAGAGCTCTCATTCTGCTGGGCAGCTGGACAGCAAGCCCTAGGATTCACCTGTCCCTGCCCCTCAGTGCTGGGTTGTAGAGATGCACCTCTGGGCCCAGCTTTACACGGGTGCTTCAGACACAAACTTGGGTCTTTATGATTGTACAGCAAGCACTTTGCCCACAAGACATCTCCATAGTTCTCAGACAATGACACAAAATCATGTCCCCACTTTCCTGCTTTCCAGTGCTTGTTGTTCTACACTAATTTACTGCGATTTTCCTTCTAGCCACCTTTTACCCTCAGACAGCCTTATAATTGTGGTAATTAGGAGCATTAGAGCAGACAGAAGTTTGTAAGAGGAAATTAGATTCATTTGGGTATTGCCTTACCCAATTAGAGGAATTATCATGAAATCCAAATACCACAACCAGAATTCAGAGCCTCCCACATAGAACCAAGTCATTCCTCATTGTACACCTTGTGTTGTCCATTATTATCGATTGTCACTGAAAATATGAGCAGGCGCTCAACCAGATAAGTGGAAGTAACAGGGGTGTTTTGTTTTTTTGAATTCATGTCCACACAGACATGGCTGCTGAGATGCTTTGGAATTGCCTTAGCCTCCCTATTGTGCTTGACACCTCCAGGGGGCGCTCTCCTTGAAGTGTTCTTTGTGTCAGCATTAGAACCAGCTCCTGGTTTTCCTCCTGTCCTCATGACCATTCCTCCTTGGTAATGTTAATGGATGTTACATCTTCCAAGTCTCCGTACTGACATTTCTACAGGGTCTGCCATTGTCCCACTAACTTTCCTATTGTACATGGTTTCCTTGAATGGTAAAACTCATCCATCGCTACCAAATATATACATGCTAAGTCCCTCTCATCAGCTCTCAATGCATGCATCCTTAGAAATCTCTGCACATAGATGCCATGTACAATCCAGACTCCACATACCTGAAACTATACTCATGATTCCTTGTCAACCTCCTTCTTCAGATGATGTATGGACCAAATTGAGTAGTGTCGAATGGCGCTCTTCCCTCTAAATGATGTGAGAAGCTGGAACATCAGACTATGACATTACTTGAAATCACATCTTTGAAATATAATTAAATGAAGGATATAAAAATGAGGATCATCCTAAATTTAGGGTAAGCTCTAAGACTGGAGAGGTCCTTTTAGAGAAAGACACATAGAAAGAGATCTGAAATTCAAACATACCCAGGAAGAAAGGCTGTGTGAAAACAGAGGAAGAGACTGTAAAGATTTGTCTCTAAGACAAAGAATACCAATGACCAGACGTAGCAGCTGAAAAGCAAGAAAGAGCACAGAACAAATTCTACTGCAGAGCCACTGATGTGGGAGTCCCCTCTGTGTGCTGTGATTACCATTAATAAATAAAAAAACTTCTTTGGACCTATAGCAAGGCAGAACTTAGGTAGGCAGGGAAAGCTAGGATAAATGCTGGGAGGAAAAAGGGCAGAGCCAGAGAGATGCTATGGAGCCACCGCCAGAGTCAGACATGCCAAAACTTTGCTGGTAAGCCACTGCCATGTGGCAATACACAGATTACAAGAAATGGGATAAATTAAATGTAAGAGTTAGCCAATAAGAAGCTAGAGCTAATGGGCCAAGCAGTGATTTAATTAATACAGTTTCTGTGTGATTATTTCCTGGCTGGGCAGCCGGGACAAACAAGCAGCCTCCTACAACAGGCCACCAGAAACTAAATGAATCCTGCTGACACTAATGTTGAGACTTCTGGCCTTCAGAACCATGTGATGATAAGCTGATGTCATGTTAAGCCATCTTGTTCATGGTAATTTGCTAGCATGGCACTAACAGGAATGTAAGCGTCTAACCCCCTATAGATGCCTTCCTCTCTCATTTTCCATTTCTAAACCATCACTTAACCTTGATGATGATCCCTGCACAATAAACCCCAGATCTGACCTCCACCACCTTCCTTTCACCCCGTCGTCCTTCAGAGCCTCCTCAATGACCTTCTGCCTTCCCTCTCTCTTGATCTAACTTCACAAAGTTCCACAAATGCCTTTCCAAATACAGAAGAGATCCACACTCAGTGACTGAAACATTAAGAGCTCCCAGCATGTACTAACAGCCCTTCTAGCTCAGCCCCATGCATTTCTCCAACTCGTCATACTCCATCACTGGCTCTGTACCACCTGACTAGCTCCTAGCTGCATATGTGTCACCGTTCCTGGTAAGCAACTTGCACAGGCTAGAACTTTAACAAACCCAGGAGCGCAGTTAAAATAGTAGTAAGGCATGGCGGTACACATCTGTAATTCTAGCCACTTCAAGAGGCCAAAGCAGGGAACCTGCCTAAAATATAGGGCCAGCCTGGGCTACATAGCAAAATACTATCTCAACTGTGCTCCCCAGTCAGTGCTTAATGCTTAGTCATCAATTGAACAGTGTTCATAGTAGCCATGGCAACTGGACCATGATCTTAAAGCAATCTCCACTACTGTGATGGGCTTGACCCTGTAATCACTAGTTCATAGGGACCACAACAGCTGGAGCAGCAGCACCAATGAGCAACGTCCCACTATTGCCCCTGATTCTGTCTCCCAAGTCAGCAATAAACGATATGTTAGGTCCACATGGAATTATTGTGACTTCTTTCCCACTGTGAGAACATAGGCACAGATGGGGTGACACTTGGGTAGCACTGAGCCCATCTGGCTAATGTCTCCCTCTGCCCATTGGCAACTTGAATTCCATCTGTGACTTTGACTCCCATTTTCTATGTAACCTCTTTACAGGTTCCTGGGATCCAGATGGGACTTCCCTTTGTGTGAGCCGTGTTGTTCTTCTTCCACACATGATCTGCAGAAGATAATGCCATGAGAACAGAAGGAGCAATCAGTAGGAATCGAGAATAGGAACAATTGGAGCGGGATTCCCGAGTACCAGAGAGAAACTTAAGAATCTAGAATGGCCATCCAAGAGCAAAGCCAAGTGTCAATCAAGCTCAGGAGACCTGCTGTTTTAGTCGTGAGGGAGAGAACCGAAGGGATGTGAGAAAGAGAGAGAGAGAGAGAGAGAGAGAGAGAGAGAGAGAGGGAATGTGTGTGTGCTGAATGTGTGTGTGTGTGTCAAAATTAACTAAGTGACTCTTAAAATAATAATGATAGCCCAATCATCCCTGGGATTCAGAGGACCCCTACTAGGACCCCTTGAGGCTGGTCATTGTAAGAGTCATAGAAATCCCACAATAGCTGTCTCTAGCTGGGGGTTGACAACTGGTAGTTGTCCAGTCAGCAAGGTGGGATGCCTCAGAAGTCCCAACCTGGCAGTGGGAGCCCGGAAAGTTCCTAGAGAGTGACTGGGCCCTATCTACAATGAAAGCATAGAGATGCTGATTCTGCTGTCAGGGCTCTACAGAGGCAGCAACAACACAGTAAATCAGCTTGGGTGGCAAGAGAAAGAACAAGCCAGCAAAAGATGAGATCAGCTTCCTTCTGAAATGCCCTTAGAATCTGAGCGGCTACCTGGAGGTGCTGCCCACAGTAGGGGTGGGTCTTCCCATATCAATCCAGGTGATCAGGACACTTCTTCAGGTAAAGCTTCCTGCTCAGGTGATTCTAATTTGTGACAAGTTGACATTAAAGCCAAACACAATACCCGCAATTAGATGGTGCACTGTCATAGCAAAAATGGGGTCCCAGGAAAATAATCAAGGTCCAAGAGGAAACTAGGACCCCAGAACAGGTCAAAAGGATTTTTACCTGTGAGGAGATAGAGCAGCACTTCTTGCAAGGTGGAAGAAATGTAGAGCTACCAGAGAACTTAAGCAATTCCCAGGGTGTATTCAGATTCCTCTCATCTTTTAAGCAGCATAGTTAACAGTTGGGTGCGGCCTTACTTAATCTCCTATCACTATGAAGAGACACCACAACCAAGGTAACTTATAAAAGAAAGCATTTAATTGGGGGCTTGCGTACAGCTTCAGAGAGTAAGTCCATGACCAACAAGGTAGGGAATATCGCAGTAGGCAGGCAGGCCTGGCACCAGAGCGGTGGCTGAGACAGAGAGAAGAGGAGAACGGGCCTGGCATGGGCCTTTGAAACCAGTGATAGCCTTCCTCCAGCAAAGCCCCACCTTCTAATCTTCCCCAAACAGTTCCACCAACTGGGGCCAAGTATTCAAATACATGAGCCAATGGCAGTCGTTCTCATTCAAACCACTATGGGCGTTTTCACAAACCAGTCGTAGCTTCTTGAAAGAGCAGAGGGCTGTTGAGCATCAGACTCAGCCAATGGAGCAACAAGAGGTGGATGGGTACTCAGGAAGCACATGAAGCCAAATGAGATGTGCTGCAGGAGCTACTTCCGCTCCTTCAGCCAATAGCCTTTAAGATACCAGCCCCCTGGGGCGTGGTCTCTTTTGTTTTAAAAAGCAGCAGTAGCCGTGTGCTCGCTCTCTTGCTTCCGGCTGTTAGGCTTCGTTCTTGATCCCGCAGAGGGTTGTTGTCTGGGATGGTGATCTGTAAGTTTTTTCCTTTTAAATAAATAACCATTTTATTATTCATAATTCCAAACTGGTGTGGAATTGTTCTTTGACTTACGCCTTCAGAGATGAACCAGTTCACGGGGCCTGCCACGGGGCTGAACAGATGGCAGCTTCTCAGCTCTCCAGCTCGTCCTCTGCTGAGTGAGCACACGGGCTACCAGCCAACACTGATCCGGAAGACAAGAAAGCTGTACAGAACATGTTGGGACTGGACAGCAAAAGATGTTGACAAGAGTGTCCAAAGGGACTTTGGCTCAGGCTTGCCTGTGAAGCCAGAAATGTGAATTTTCTGTCAGAAGCCAAAGAGCCCTTTCACTAATGTGTGGTCAGAACACAGAGGCCTAGGGGTACTTGGAGACACCAAGTCCTGCTGCCCAGTGTACATGGAGGAAAACATAGCCACAATGCATGTTCCGTATAAAAGAAACGCAACCATGACACTGCATCAGCCCTTACAAGAGAAACCTCGGCTGCAGAAGTCAAACAGCAGAGGGCAAAAAAAGGAGCCTGTCCCTCCCTCACCCCCATTTCATTCTCCCTTTGCTCTTAGGTTCTATTTATTTGCTAAGAGACCTGAGGGCATTGCTTTAAGATGCTGAAAGCCCAGATGTCCTGGGTTGTAATTAGTTTTAGCTATCAGCAGAAAGTACCTTTGTCTTATTTCTGGAAAGTCAAAGCCAATCGATACCCCCACATTTATGCCTCCCCTGGCTAATCAGAAGGTCAGCTGGTACAAAACCCTCCACCCTGGGGATGGGGGGGCAGTCCTGAAGACATCAAAGGAGCGAAGACCATGCTGCCTCCCTGTGAGAAGTCAACAGAGGTGAACTGAAGGACGCCAAACAAGCATGGTGATGGTGTCCTTTGTTGACCACGGAGAGCAGAAAGCAGGACTTGGATAAAAACAAATACACATTCCTGAGTTCGTGATTTTCCATAACCATGGGTCCCACTATTAAAAACGAAAATGCTAATTGTGTTACAGCCAGCCCTTTGGAGCATAAGTTCCTGATTCGCCGTTTACTAAACTCCTTCCACGGTGATTGGCAAATGAAACTAAGGCCCTTTAAACCCTGCTCAAACTTTCCTGGCAACCCAGGAGCCCCAGGTACAGACCACTTTATGTTTCAAACATGGACACTTCCATTTCAGAAAACCTCAAAATTACACATGGTTTGAGGGGTAAGAATTCTGCTTGTAAAATGACTCTACCTCTGATTGGAAGGAATATTCCTGATGACATCTAAAACTGAATGCTATTTCTACTCTCCTGCTTACCAGGCAAACTCAGAGGTCCCTGTGAGTTCTATCAAACAAAATGGGAGCTAAAGGCAAAATGGCTGAAGTGCCTAGACAGTATCCAGACCATTGTGAGAGCTCGGGAGGAAATGTCTCCTTCTGCCATCCTTATGCAAGTAGAAAGATAATAAAAGGAGACAGGGTATGGGGAATAGCGCCTGCCCCTGAATTAATTTCAGGCTCTGAAAACAAGATATTCCATGACAAAACCAGATTTAAACAATACCTATCCACAAATCCAGCTCTTCAGAAAGTACTAGAAGGAAAACTCCAACCCAAGGAAGTTAGTTGTACCTACAAAAACCCAGGTAATAGATAATCCCACATCAGCAAATCCCAAAGAAGGGGCACACACACTACCATCAAAAACAACAAAACCAAAAAAATAATAGGAATTAACAATCACTGATCACTAATATCTCTTAATATCAATGGACTCAATTCGCCTATAAAAAGACACAGGCTAACAGAATGGATACAGAAACAACATCTGTCCTTTTGCTGCATACAAGAGAAGCTGAGACGGAAAGATCGCAAGCTCTAGGCCACCTCAGCTGCAGAGTAAAACCCTGTCTTAGAAAAACAAACAGTATATTGGATTATAGACAGAGTCTGGCAGACATAGAGGAAAGGACACTTGGGGGGGATGGGAAACAGAATCTGGCAGAAGCTGAACAGGGGACAGGCTCCAGCCCCCCAGAGAAAGAGGAGACCTTGAGGCTAGGAAAAGCTACTCCCAATACACAACCCACACTGAGGGCCACCTCCAGAACTGGTCTATCACTGGTCTTCAGTGCACCAGGCTCCATCCTTAGGACCCCTTGGTTGTGTATTCGTCACCTTTCTATTGCTGTGACAAAACACCATGCCACAATAACTTATCAAAGAAGAGTTGTTCGGATTGGCCGTCCCAGAAGACTTTGGGGCCCATAATGGTGAAGACACCATGGCAGTAGGCAGCAGACAGAGCAGTTGGAGATAGCCAACACAATGGCTCAAGGCTTTGAAACTTCAAATCCTACCCGAAGTGATATACTTCCTCCAGCAAGACCACACTTCCCAAACTTCCCCAAACAGTGCCACTGACTGGAGATTGAGTATTCAAATACCAGAGCCCACAGAGACATTCTCAGTTACCCCGCTGCAGTCTGCAGCAGTAGTCAGAAGCAGGTCCCTTATGAAGACACAGCAGTCGTCAATACAGACCAATTACCCGTACATGCCAATCGTTTCACAGAGTAAAGGACCACGCATAACTGCCTGTTTTCATAGATTATTTACTGTGGGTATGAATGGAAAGGAAAATAAAAAAGCAACAGACAAAGCAAAAAATTTTTAGGTTCCATTCTTAAGTCAGTTGCCATGTGCTCTTTGGGTACAAGAAAAAACTTTAATCACCCACTCTTCCCAGGCAAGTCCCATGGCTTGGAGCTTTTGGTATAAGCATGAGTCTCTGTGGAATCACCACTTTAGTCTAGGTAGCATCACATTCAACCCTGACCTTCATCCCTAACACAGAGCCACAGAGGCAGGGCAGCACCCAAGTTCATTTCAGCCAGATGCAGCCTCAAGCAGATTTGTGCTAAGACTTTTCAGGTGACTGGCTGAGGTAAGAGCTGATACGACTTAATGGTGCCAAGGAATTATGGCCTTCCGCCTTGTCAAAAAAGTCCTCCATCTGACTTTCAAGGCTCTTTGGTCTGGAGCACAGATCCTCTAGCCATTCTCACACAGGTGCCCCATTTCTTTCCAGATCCCCTATCCCAAGAGCCCTTACGATTCACAAAGTCAGTCCAAGCTCAGAGCTCCCAGACCCTAAGGTCCTTGGGTAACCTAGACCTAAATGGACTGAGGAAGACCTCCCTCTGAATCACTGCAAAGACACAGTCTGTGACACACACACACACACACACACACACACGCACACACAGTTTTTGACACACATACATACACACATACACAGTCTGTGACATACATACACACCACATGCACACAGTCTGTGACACAAATAAACACCACACACACAGAGAATCTATGACACAATACATATCACACATAGTCTGTCATACACTCACACAAACACACACACACACACACACACACACACACACACACACACACACACAGGATATGACCCTACAGGCAAGGTTGTGGTTAAGAGATTTCTCCCCATTGATACACACCTATCCCCTCACTAACAGGAGCCCAAGGTCAATGTGCCAGCAGATTTGATGCCTGGTGAGGGTCCTCTCAACGTAAGATTTCAGCACAATGGCAATGCACGAGCAGAGTCCTGAAGGCTAGGCGGATGCATGTCATGCTGCCGCAAAGAGGAAGGGCTCTGCAGACCAAAAGCCAGTAGAGCCTAAATGTTCCTTTCCCTCTGAGTCTCCTAGGAACTTGATTAAAATGCTACATCCTCCTTCTAGAATCTGCCTCAGTGGGTGTGATCAAGGAGAGCCCAGGGTATGAGCAATACCCATCCCTTCCACACTCTTGCAGTGAGGGCAGGAAGCCAGGCCGTATACCCAGCAACACTGCAGAATTCACTACATATAAAACCTTCAGGATGCTCCGGCTGTGGGAGCAGCGCTGCAGAGGAGCGTGTCTGACACTTGCTGTCTTACCTGATGTGGCTCAGCACTATAGATGTGATCTCCCACCATGCTGCCTGTTTCCTGCCATGACAGTCACTGCCTGACTATCTGAAAATGTAAGCAGGTCTGATTAAATGCTTTCTCTTAAGTTATCTTAGTCGTGATGCTTCATCACAGCAACAGGACAGCGACTAAGACCCTGCTGTAAGAAAATGTCATAGACCACAGACTGAAGCAACAAACATTCACTTCTCACAGTTCTGGATATTAGAAGTCCAGAATAGAATCAGCACCTACAGAGCCGATTCCTCGGGATGACTCTCTTCCTGGCTGGCTGTTTCTTAGTGTGACACAGAGACAACTCACAGCTACCTATAACCTACCACTTGCTGAAGGCCCATCCTACAGGGGGTCAGAACTTCCACATGTGAATTCAGAGATGGAAATGAAACATTTCCTAATGCACCATTTATACCAATGTGGTAAAGCATTAGCTGAAATGCTGTTCAGGTGAAAGTCTTTGGAAAAGCATATGGCAAGCGTCTCTTGCCTGACCAGTCTGCTTCCTCTTTACTCCTCATGAGAAACATCCTCTGATACCTTTTGACCTTGGCCCTGGGATGCATAGTGACTCACATCTATGGAAGTCAACCTAAAATAATACCTGGATTGCCATGATTTATTTTAGGGGCAGAAATTCATATAGAATATTCAAACTAAGGGAGAGCAAGAAAACTTTGGCTGGGGTTATATGATAATCAAATTTCTATTATACAAGAAAATATCCAACAGATTGAATTTAAGGCCAGCTATGAATTTAATCACTAGATCTATCAGAGCCCACCAAAGTGGATCCATTCTACCTTGATTAAAGGTCAGAGAGTTCAGGACTATTCTTGCTCCTTCAAGGTTATGAGAGGAGTTTTGACCCAAGGTGTGGCTGCCTACAGGATGCTTGGCCTAGAGTGTGGTCACTGCCACTGCATGTCCTGCCTAAACAACAGAATACTTAATAGTTACTTGATGTTTCAGGTACTGAAGAGATAATTGTATATAAAGCATATGGAAAATAAATGTGGGCATATTCAGTGTTCACTGGGTTGCTCTCCAGACTCTATTCTGTGTCTCTGTCCTTTTCTTTAGTATCTCTGATTTTTCTGCCTAGCACTTCTAATCCACGTGCCCCTACCCTAGAACTTACAAACCAGTTGAGGATACACCCAACATAGATCATCATAGTGAGACCATTTGTAACCGGAAGTTTCTCTCCCACCTGCCAGTTCCCGAATAACCACTCTGAGGCTTAATATTAATTATAAACTGTTTGACCCATTAGCTAAGGATTATTATTAACTAGTTCTTACAACTTAAATTAACCCATTTCTATTATTCTATATTTTACCACAAGGCTTCTGGCTTTTTACCTCACCTCTTGCTTCCCCAACAACTGTTAGCATCTCCCTGACTTCATCCTTTATCTCCCTGTATCTCTGTTTGATTTCCCACCTGGTCAAATCAGCTTCTTTATTAACCATTAGTAATAGTACATATTCAAGCATGCAGAGAGAGATTCCCCATCAAGATCCTGGCTCAAAAATGTGTGGTAAATATATAATCAACTTAAAAGATCCAAAAGAAATCAGCCTGAGCTCATGGTTTTAGGTTATCACTTGATTCAGTTGCTCTTAGACATGTGATGAGTCACTCTGTCATAGCAGAGGTGTGTGGAAAGGTATATGACAGTCAAGAAAAAGAGAAGAAAAGGCAGGGTCCAGTGTCCCAATGTCCATTCAATATGATGCCCTCAATGACCTACCTCCTCCAACTAGCCCATCCTACTGAAGCTTCCACTATCTTCCCCATAGTACCATGTGCTGGGGTCCAAGTCCTTGAAGAGTTTTGGGGATACCATAATAGATTACTAATGGAAATATAGACTCTCTCCCTTCTAATCTGCAGTTGAACACAGGGTGGTGATCTACTCCAGTTGCTACAGCCTTCTCCCAACCATAGGATGGTCATAGACATTCCTAAGTGGTGTGGGATTCCCCTCTGTATGCTGTGAAGATGTTTTATTGCCATTGTTTAATAAAGAAGCTGCTTTGGGCCTATTGCAGTACAGAATAGAGCAAGGTGGGAATTCCAAGCAGAGATGGAGGAGAAAAGAAGGCAGAGTCAGGGAGATGCCATGTAGCTGTTGCAGGAACCTTACCGGTGAACCACAAGCCTCATGGTAAAATATAAAATAATAGGAATGGGTTAATTTAGTATGTAAGAGCTAGCTAAAAATATGCTTAAGCTATTGGCCAAATAGTGTTGTAATTAATATAGTTTTCTGTGTGATTATTTCGGGTCTGAAATATGTCTCTGCTCACACCTAAGAACAAATTCGCACAGCAGTAGCAAAGGGGCAGGGCCACCAGAATATGGTAACAGCGCTGGAGCCCTTCGTCTTGGCCAACTTTCCCTTTGTGCAGGTGAAGAATTCTGAGTCTTAAGTTAGGCCAGAAGGTATTTCATTTTGAGTTGTTTCATGTTTGCCTGCTAGCTTGTTTTCATCACTCAGGGTCAGGGCAGGAATCCAAGGTTTCATACATGCTATGCAAGTACTCTTCACTGAGCCTCAAACTCCTAAGAATACATTTTCCATCACCTAGACAAGGTAACAGCAATGAAGATGTCTAACTCTGGACACAGGTTAGGCACTTGCTAAGTTTTTATTGACTAAATAATCATTTTTTTCTAAAGTGGTAAAAGACAAGTTATAAGAAAACCTGTTGTGGCTAAAGAACAATCTGAACGTGCTTAGTATGGACCCAAGTGCATTGTCATGTTGAACGAAGCTACCTTCTTAAATGTTAAGAGTAAGAATGAGACATAAATGCCCAGAATAAGTTTTACCTATAACACAATATGAACATATAAACTGTGCTTACTTGTGTCTCTGATCCCTTATATTTTAATTCTATAATTTTCTCAGACTCGTTTCCAAAGCCCACGAGTAAAGTTCACATTATAGGGGCTGAAGAGATGCCTCAGCAGTTCAGAGCACTTTCTCTTACAGAGAACCCAGGTTCAGTTCCCAGCACCCGCACGGTGGCTCACAATCATCCTCAACAGGGGCTTCAGGGAGTCTACTGCCTTCTCCTGACTTCCTGGGCACCAGGCATGTATGTGGTCCACACACATACCTGCAGGCAAAACAATCATACACATAAAGTAAAATAATCTATTAAAATATTAATAACGATTTAAGAGGACATTATGAGTCCTGCCCAGCTGCAAGGCCTATGAACTACAGCGATGGCGACCATGACCAGATAGCCCCAATAGAGCAATAGTGGCTCTTACATCTTACAGGTGACCCAAAGTTGCTCAGGTGGTCTTCAGACCTGCTCAATGGGAGAGAATTCATGTCTTTTACTGTAAACCTAATCAACAACCCAGGGCTGGTGAGGCCATGGATCCTAGAGGAAAGCCTACTAGTTTCGATTTCCTAATCCATTATAATCTCTGGTTGCATCCTAAAGTCTTATTCCTACGCTCACAGAGAAGCGTGGCTCTCGCCTTTCATCAAGCAGCTTACGTTTGCAGCAGATGGAGCCCGTCACAGAAATCCCCAATTTATCAAAATGCAGACAACTGACCACAAGAGGTCCAGCCCCAACTGATATATCTACAATACAGTCTATACTCTTAAGGCTTGGGGAACATCGTGGAAGAGAGGGAATTCTGCTGTGAGATAGCATCTCTTATATATGGCAGGGAAACTGCACCTATGGCATCTCAATAAAATGGTCACCTAGACAAGACCACACCATGATGGCATCAGCTGAAGTGCCAGTTTGGATGGGGAGATCCCACAAGGTCCCGTACTACACGAAGAGATAAAGACAAATTAACGGCTACTGAGAGAGGGATAGTCAGTCTTCTATAGACAGCCCCCCAACAGGTCATCCAGTCCCAAGTGGCCAGCTATTAGCGCATTCACATACAAGCAAACCAAAATGATTCAGCAAGATAAAGATAGATATACATATGTGTATATATATGTATTTATATGTATTGTGTGTGCATGCATGTTGACATATATAGGCATTAATTAAAGAAGTCACATATTAAGAGAGAGAGTGAAAATGATATAAGCACAATACTCATGTATGAAATTCACAGAAAATAATTTAAAATTTTAAAAAGAGACTTAGATGATATTTTATGAGACATGTATCCACTCAGCAGTAGGTCAGATGGCAGGGTGCCTCTGAATATCAAGTCCATTAACCAGGTCCTATATTTATAGACAAAATATCAGGTGTCCTGGAAACTATGGTGGCCAGACTCAATAGCCAGAAGAGGATAAATTATATTAGGTCGTTCTGGGCATTTTGTAAAAGGAAATTCTGTCGTCTCTGCAAGATGAGCCTTTGGTGGATCCTTTGTTTCCTTCCAACTCAAATTCTGATGACTCTAAGTTTTCTATTTATATCCTGTGAGAAAAACTAGAAAGACTAAAAAGAAGGAATTCCTCAGCTTGTGTGGGGACAAACACAGTGTCAGGATGCCTTAGTAGCAACCTACAGAATCTGGACTAGAATGCCTTGTAGTCTGGTGGCTAATACTAACCACATTGTCCTTGATAAAGGCTAGGAGAATTAGAATCAGGAATTATTAAATGTTTTAAGGACTCCTCATGCTGGTCATGTAGACTAGCTGAGCTCTGAGGTTGACAGCAGAGATTCTCTGGACCAAACTCTGAAGTTTGGGTGCCAAAAGGATCCAGACTCCCTTTCAAGGCTAAATCTCCCAGAAGAGAGTTCTGGTATGCCAGCTTAGGCTCAATGGACTTTCTGTTTGTCTGGAAATAATGAGGTTCCAGAACACGAGATTTTCTATTTCTAATTTGGGAAAGTTAAAACACACAAGACAAATTCAACCTTCGTTGTTCCCTACGAATTCCTGCAGCCAGCAAAGTGAGTCCCTAAGATTTCAGTGCCTCCCTGATGTCTGCCCTTAAACTGACCACTGTTTGCGGAGAGTTGGGTCATACAGACCTCATGGAAGGATGAGAGGAAACAGAACTCCATCAAGGGGAGATGTGTTGGGCAGGGCCCTGAAACATGCCTTTTGTCAGTCAGGCATCTATTCCGATTGTTCCTGGCATGTGTAGCTAAGGATCTGATAAGCAATTCCATTCAAATAAACTATTGTAGAATTTTTACTTCTGAGACCAAGCCTTGTTCCACAGTTGTTCCTCACGTGTACTGAGACAGTCAAGGCAAATTTCAACATCTAAGAATTCTAATTCATTTCTAAGGAACAGTCCCACTAAGTACAACATTAATCACTTGCCATGTCCTCAAAGCTACTACACTCTGTCAAAACACATCCTGGAGTCTGACACTAAACAGCCCGAAGCCTTTCGAACAGTGCATCATCTGCATGCTGGCTACTTCACCTTCTAGCCATTTTCTCTTCTGAGAACGTAGTTTCTCACCCATGTGCTTTCCAAAGTGCTTGAATTCTTTAGTTCATTATTGCAGAAAAGGGAATTAATACTTGAAGACAGTAATAGCGTAATCTCAAGCACATCGTGGCAATAGCCAGAGTTCCCGTCACAGAAATTATTCTGCCCTTTTAGTCATCATGTTTCCCTTTCCAAGTCACATAATCAAGACAAGATGGGGGAAATAGTCTGAATTCTATTAAATATCCCAGAAAGACTTAGATTTGCCAAACTAGGATGAAAAGTCAACAAACACAAAGACGTGAGGACAATCCCAGCTACCCCCAGTCGCCAGTGCTTTGTATAAAGTAGATTTCATACCAGGTGAGTGAAACAGTATAAAGAAGTATCACAGGTTACAAAACTCTCAACTTCCCACAGATGTCAGGCTTCCTAATCACTGCTTTGTTCCATTTGAGTGTTCCAGATAAAAAGTCACCCCGTGAACCACATACCATCTCTAGGAACATGGGATCTCTCCATCATAAAAGGACATTTGTTTTCCTCAATGGGTTCAAGCTTAATATTTCTCCAAAAGACATTGAATAGAAAAACAAGAGCACACAGACATAGAATATATAAAAAGATAAGTCTGTATAATGCCATGGACCATTTCCTGTTGCAATAACAAAATACCCAAGTAAAAAGAAGTATATTTAACTTGCAATTTTGGAGGCTGAAGGTCCAATCTCAGATGTCCCAACTACCTGGCTTCTGTTGAGGGCCTTTTGGTGGATACACTGCCAGGTGAGAGCACTGCCACAGGAGTCACGTGGTAAGATCGCAAGCAAATGAGGTGGAGGAACTAGCTTTGCTCTTTTCTGACTCACTCTTGTGAGAACAACCCAAAGCCTGCCAGGAGATGTATTAATCTTTCCAAGAGCCACACCTTCAATTACCTATCCTCCACAAACACCTGACCTTCACCTCTACCCTTTAAAGGTTCTTCTATCCATTCGTTATGCTTCACAATCCACTAAATGAGCCCTTGAGGAATGAACCACATCTGTGGTGCAAGACAATCAGAAGTACTTAGTTTCGCAATTGCTGAAAAACCAGTCAGGACTGACTGACTTTACCGTAAGGGCAGAAGCACCCCTTAGCCGTAGGGGTTCTTCATGAGGAACAAACTCCCCACAGCTCTGGTGTGAGGCCTAGTCTCACAGGGTCTCTCATCTTAAACCCTAATACCTCCACAAGTTGCCCAGGTCTTGGTAGGGTGGAGGCTAAAAGAAGCATGGGAAATTTCATCTCTGAGTACAGACAGAGAGGTTAGAAGGAAATGAAAAGTTCTGGAATAAAAGAAAAGAGAAAGGGAAATATCCAGATAAAAAAGTGGTAGCCACAGTCCTCAGGCATGAGTAAGTGCAGATACTCTGATGAGTGTAGTGAACCTGGAGACAGCCCAGACAGGCAAAGAGCAGCTGACCTGAGGAAAGAGAGGAGGAGGCTGGAGCTACGCTGCCATGAGAGTCTGGCAGCCACCAAAAGCTGCAGAGAACAAGGCATGGCTTCTCCCTGAGACTCTCTAGGGGGTGCTCTGAAGCTTAGCCATCCCACTGTCTTATTCCAGTGATGCTGACTCAGACCTCTGACCTATGGGAGAACAAATGGTATCAAGTTCTTCACGACAGCTGCCACAGGAAATCCACACGAAGAGGCTGGAATTGTCAACATGAAAGAACACAGATTATTCTGGAGTCAAATACAAGCAGCCATGACCTGGGAACACAGTTTGGCTTACTCCATATTCAGCATTCCAATAAGGCAACAATGTTATGGAGTTAGTTTCTATATGTCTTAGTTAGGGTTGTTAATGCTGTGAAGGGACACCATGACCACAGCAACTCTTATAAGGAAAACATTTAATCAGGTTGACTTGCTTACACTTTCAGAGATTCAATCTAAGATCATCATGACGGGGAGCATGGTAACATGCAGGCAGACATGGTGCTGGAGTAGCTGAGAGTCCTACATCCTATAGGCAACAAGAAGTTGACTGACCAACACATTTGAGGGAAGCTTTAGCTAGTGCCACTCCCTTTGAAGTCCATTTTCTTTCAAACCACCACACTATGAGAGAACAAATGAAGTCATAAACCAATGCACTTTCAAATGGTTGGAAATGTCGCATAAGTGAGTTACAGTAAAAGGGGATACTCCACTTTGGGCTTTGGATGCCATCCGATGACATTCTTAGCTCTGAGGTTAGTGGGAGCTAGAAACCTGCTGGTACATTTCAAAAAAATTTCCTAGAGGTCACAAGAATGTTAGGTCATACATGCAGGTAGACAAAGTGGCTAACTGGGGACTAAGATAACCCAAGAGAATATGGTTCTCAATCAGCAACATTCCAACCTCTCCATGGTCATTGAAGTTCTGATTGGTTCAACAGCCTCTTGAGATGGCTGTTGTAGTAATGACTTTTTTTCTGGGAATTTCAGTCAACGGGATCAATATTTTCAAGGTAATGTTAAAGATATATGATTATTAAAATGAAAAAAGTAAAGCAAACCTACTACCAAATTAAGTTGAAACTATTAATATAAACTCATGAATTCCCAATGTAAGATTATTGCACCGAACTTAACATTAGCCTTTTTATTACACTAAGATCTCTAACATTAAGATTTATCTTGTAATCAAAATAATTTTTATTAAAAGTGGTTATGGTTTTTAGTGATATATTTTTTAAAAATGGTATACCATACAATTTAAAAAAAAAAAACATTTTAGCGTTGCTAGGATGCCGACCTAGTTTTGAGTACTGAGCAATCTAACCCTCACTATCCGAGCTTCAGAACAATCAAAAATGCCAATTATAGTGGATCAAAGCAGTTTATAATGACACTTCAGAATGAGGAGTAGAGGGAAATTTCTTGTCACTATTTGCCATAGATTAATTTGAAAATTAGTGACCACAATGAAATAATTCAGCTTCAGTCGAGTCTTGCCAGTAAAAAGCGTTCCGCAGAAATCGGCCATCTGGTTGCTGGGGAAAGATCAAATTTAAATAAGACTGCCAGATTCACTAGCAAGAGGGGATCACAGGACCAGGAAATTGGCCTTCTAAGAAACCATCACACAGGCCAAGATGTCCAAACCATGCATAAGCTCTTGGGTACACAGCTGATGAGAACTGGACATTCATATGGTGCCAGAGTTGCACCATGCAGATGATCTTATAGTAAGGATAAACCAATAGGTGTGTCACAGAGGGAATCAATTAGGCTGTGATTACTGAAACCTACTGGTTAAACACATTATAATGTCATCAAAATATTATGTGTCCCAATGCAACATGTATCATGCCACCATGATTTCAGTGAAAAATGTGTGATTTGCAACTATTTGTCCTATACAGGCAACTTCTGGTCAAGAAGACACGGGGAGGAGAAGAAATCAACTTCAGAAGGGGAAGCATCATTCAGACAGCCTGGTTTGAGTTTCTTTACAACTCAATGGAGTCAACCTTGCCTTAAACTGAGGACTCCACAGTCAGATCCCAGTGTAGTGAGGGCTGAGGTTCAGCTTAAACAAGCCAAGTAAACTGGGACTTAGGGGTTGGCTAGAAAATGCAGAACAGTCCAATATGAAAATATTGGCATTAATGACCAGACAACACCTAACTGGCTGGCACAGATAATAACATCTTCTCTCAGCTTTTAAAATATAGATCTCTCTCTCTCTCTCTCCTTTCTCCTCTTCCCTCTCTCTCTCACAGAAATAATATACCCTAAGCTTTAAAAATGATGTAAGGATAAGAAGGGGATTTTATTTTTTATGTTCACTTGTCTGTAGTCCCTAACTTTTAAAATTTCCAAACTGTGTTTATAACAAGAAAAGTTATACTTTAAATAGAAAACAAGATCCACTCAGCATTCCACTTTGAACAATATCAAAGACTTGCTGTATTGGCCAACATTCTACTAAAATAACTAAAGGTACTGGACTAAGCATAAAACATCCTCTGAGGACATTATTGAAAACCTAAAAAGTAATGACTCCTCCAGAAAAAAAACAGAGAGAACTGGACAATCAGTGTCCTAATTTATTTTCTGGTGCTGTTATACAACACTGACTAAAGCCAGCTAGGGGAGGAAAGGGGTTATTTGCCATGTACTTCCATGTCGCATGTCACAGGGCATCATTGAGGGAAGTCAGGGCAGAACTCAAGCAGGAACCTTGAGGCAGGGACTCAAGGCAGGAACTGGAAGCAGAAGCAGAAACTTTGGAGGCATCCTGCTTACAGCTTACTTACTGGTTCACGATCATCCCAGGCCAACCTGCTTACCAATGGTACCACGGTGAGCATGTCCTCCTACATAAATTATCAAGCAAAAAACGCCCCCCCAGACCTGTCTTTTGGGGCAACTCTAGTGAAAGCTCCCTTTTCCTGAGCATGTCAACCAAGATTGGCAACAGTGATCAGCCATCACAGTTAGCTTTAGAATTAAAATTTCAAAAGCAGATACTAAAAGAATCAAAAAGCAATACAGAACATCTAAACTAGTCATCATAAAAATAAATAAAATGAGAAAAGTGAAAAATAACAAGGATGGAAGCATGTGGCAGATATTAATGCATATATGTGTCATGATAATGCAAATGAAGCTTCCCATTTAAAACAAAAGTCATCAGACTCAATTAAAACAGACAACTGCATACAGTTTACAAAAATGCCCAAAGTAAATAAAAGTATACCAGAGGGTCAAAGAAAAAACATAGGCAAAAAAAAGGTTAAAAAAAATGTAACCTAAAGAAAGCTATTGGCATTTTATAGGCCAGAAGATAGAAGATGGGTGGGTAGACAGATGATAGATAGATAGATAGATAGATAGATAGATAGATAGATAGATAGATAGATAGATAGATAGATAATAAGGAGATAGAACAGAAACATAACATACATATGTAATACATAGATGCATATAGATACAAACATATATACATATAAACTTATATATTAGATATATGAAATATAGGCCACAAAGCATTTTCAAATGCAGAATGCTAACAAAGTAACAGTTTTAACTTACCAGGAAAACATGTTTTGAAACTTGTATGTAACTAAGAAAATCCACAAAACAAAAAATGGTAAAACTAATAGAGAAAACTCCAAGCCAACAATCCTATAAAAAATGTTCACAGACCAGGAGATCCATCCTGAGGGATAAGTGTGTGCCCTCCCAGCCTACCGGATGCCCCGGGAATGGAGTACAGGCACCCTCCAATCCCCTAAACTATCTGTCCATTCAGCAGGGCTTCTCTGTGACTACTGGCTTTCTCTATTTATCCCAGCACAGCTTGCACCCAAGCACCCCTTTCCATCCAGTTGGGGTCCTAGGATTCCCCCAACTCAGCCTGCTTCAGGGTTGAGGGTCTGGGGACACAATGGTGAGTGCAATTGTTGCAGGGGTTTCTTTGTTCCACCAAGCCTGCACCTACAAAGCCCACCCTTTTGTCTGTGAGGTCCTTGACCAGCAAGTGGCCCTCCCTGCTCCTGTACCAGGAGATCCATCCGAAGGGCTTGCCCCCAAGCACTCCTTTCCATCTGTGCAGTCCTTAGATCCACCACCACAGCCTACTTCAGGATGGAGGGGATCTGAGAGCCAACTCCAGTACTGAGGGGACCTAAGAGAGGGCAGACCAAGAAAAACCCCCAAGTACACAGTTAGCCACAGCAAAGATCGGACCAAGCCACCAAGACTCTCCTGACCGCATTTGAAGGAAGAGATGGGCAGGTGCCAAAGCAAGAATTCCTCCAACAACCTGAAAAGCAACATGATAACACCAGAATCCAGTGAACATGCAACAGGAAGACTTAAACACCCTAATCCGGAAGTAGAAGAAATCGACTTTAAACGTAGCATTATGAAAGTGATAGAGACCATTAAACAGGATGTGAAAAACTCCCTTTAAGAAATGGATGAAAAGACTAACAAAAAGTTAGAATAAATGAATAAATCCCTCAAAGATACACAAGAAAACCAAGAAAAAGCAATCAAACAGGTAATGGAAACAGTTCAAGACTTGAAAACTGAAATGCAGGCAATGAAGAAAACACAAACCAAGGGATGGCTGGATACGGAAAATCTGGGTAAATGAACAGGAACTACAGAGACAAGTATAACCAACAGAATACAAGAGATAGAAGAAAGAATCTCAAGCGCTGAAGATACTATAAAGGAAATAAACTCATTGATCAAAGTAAACAGCAAATCACAAATTCTTAACACAAAACAGCCAGGAAATCTGGGACACCATGAAAAGAACAAACCTAAGAATAATAGGGATAGAAGAAGGAGAAGAATTACAGCTCAAATGCCCAGAAAATACATTCAAAAAATTATAGAAGAAAATTTCCCAACCTAAAGAAGGATATTCCTATTAAGGTACAAGAACCATACAGAACACAGAATACACTGGATAAAAAAAAATCTCCTCACCATATAATAATCAAAACACAAAACATACAGAATAAAGAAAGAATATTAAGAGCTGCAAAGGAAAAAAGTCAAGTAACATATAAAGGTAAACCTATCAGAATTACACCTGACTTCTCTATGGAAACCATGAAAGCCAGAAGGTCTTGGATAGATGTGCTGCAGACACTAAGAGACCATGGATGCAAGCCCAGACTACTATACCCAGCAAAGCTTTCTTTAACCATTGATGGAGAAAACAAGATATTCCAGAACAAAAACAAATTTAAACAATATGTAGCCACAAACCCAGCCTTACAGAAAGTACTAGAAGGAAAACCACAACCAAAGGAAGCCAACAACACCCATAATAACACAGACATCTAACAACCCTCCACCAGCACAACTCAAAGAAGGGAAACACACAAACTCTACCACCAAAATAAAAATAACTGGAGTTAACAACCACTGGTCATTAATATCACTTAATATCAATGTACTCAATTCACCTATAAAAAGGCACAGGTTAAGAGAATGGATATGAAAACAGGATCCAACATTCTGCTGTTTACAAGAAACATACCTCAACCACAAAGACAGACATTACCTCAGAGTAAAGGGTTGGGAAAAGGTTTTTCAATCAAATGGACCTAAGAAACAAGCGGGTGTGGCTATACTAATATCTAACAAAATTGACTTCAAACTAAAATCAATCAGAAGAGATGGAGATGGACACTTTATACACATAACAGGAACAATTCATCAGGATGAAGTCTCAATCCTGAATATCTATGCCCCTAATATAAAAGCACCCACATATGTGAAAGAAACATTAATAGAACTCAAAGCACACATCAAACCCCACACACTAATAGTAGGAGATTTCAACACTCTACTCTCACCAATGGATAGGTCAACCAGACAGAAACTAAGTTCTGTATAATAAAATGTACTCGTCTTTTAAAAAATAGAGGTGGCAAGATGGCAGAAAATGGAAAGATCGCTGTGAATTCCAAGCTGGCTTATTCCTGGAACCAGACTATCGATTATTTAATAGGCATTTAAGACTTTGAAAAATCTTCCCTCTGGTTCTATCCTAGCTACTTAGTTCATAAGCAAGAGTGATAGAAAGCTGGTCTTAGGGCAGAACTTAGCCAGATACTTCAGTGTGGTCTGAAGAGACTGATGATTTTTTTTCCAGCACACTAAAGGAGTCTGCTAGCCCCCTGGAGTTGCATGGTCATGGTGTCTCTTCACAGCAATAGAAACCATGACTAAGACAGAAGTTGATACCAGGGACTAGGGTATTGCTATGAAAGGTCTGACCACGCTTTTGCTTAGAGGAATTTGGACTGTGGGAGTTTAGGTTAGGAAAGCAGTAGAATGATTAAAACCCTACTTCATGGGGCATACTAATAGAAGCATGGAAGGTTTGGTGCTGAGAATGATTGGAACTGTGGTGGGTATGGCTCAAGAGGTTTCAGAGGAGAAGAATTTTAGTGTGCTGCCTAGTGATATTTTGCTGAAGAATGTGGCTGCTTTTGCCCTTGTCTGAAAAGTTTGCCTGAGGCTAAAGTGAAGAGTATTGAATTAATTCTATTGGCAGAGGAAATCTCAGAGCAGCCTAGTATAGACTCTGTCATGTAGTTACTAGTGATAACTCTAATGAAGATATATCATGAAAAGGAGCAAGCTGGGCAAGAAAAATATTTTATAAGAAAAAGAGCACAAGAAAGTGGAATGGAGCTAAGTCCTCTATTCAAGGAGACAAATAGATTAAGAAATAGAATAAAAGGAGTGGTGACCTCAGGGCAAAATCCCACGAAGCTAAGTTTCCAATTTGTGAAAAGGGAATTCAAGAAAAATTTAGAGCTGGGTGTGGTGGTGCATGCCTTTAATCCCAGGCTGGCAGACCTGTTCCACAAACCAAATTCGAGAATAGCCAAGCTTAGAGAGTAAAAGAATTCATTGAAAACCGAAAGCTGATGAATTTTCTGTAATTGAAAGATCTCTGAGTTCAAGGCCAGCCTGATCTACAGATCCAGTTTCAGGACCACCAAGATTAGGCAGTGAAGGACACCATTGAAAACAGAAAGTTGGTGACAATGTATTTGAATGAGGGGACTATGTTATAACCTCAGTAAGCAGCAGAACTTGCCAACTTTGTCCATGTGATCCTGGAGTTAAGGAAAGCAGAAAGAGGCTATGGAATTTGCCTCCAATAATAAAGAAAGCTGCTGAGGCCATTCATGTGTCAGGGGTATCCCTGAATGGAGGCATGGAGAGGCCCTTATGTGGAACTCTGAAGTTAATGCCTGATTTGCCTTGGAGACCCCAAGGTGTTGGAGATGCCAGAGTCACAGGATAACTGCCAACAGCTGCTAACAGGAACTAGAACCAGCCCAAGGGAAAGAAGTGTGTTACAGTCAAGAAAGCTGAGAGGAGTTGAAGATCTGAAGAGCATTTTGACATCAGACATGGAGATGCAGGCTTTAGAGTTTGCCCAGTTGGTTTTTAGTCTTGTTTTGGCCCAGTATTTCCTCAGTATCCTCCAGCCCCTCTGTTTTGGAAAGGTAATGCATGTCCTATGCCATCTTATGCTAGAAGTGTGTGATCTGCTTTTTTATTTTGATTTGAAAGAGCATTACAGTTAAAAGATTACAGAAATCTCAGAAGAGACTTTAAACTTTTAAATAAGTTTGAGACTGTTACAGAGTACGGGGACTTTGGAGTTGAACTAAATGCATTTTGCATTATGATATGGTTACAAACCTTTGGGGGCCAAAGAGTGTAATGTGGCGCTGTGAAGGAAAATGTCCCCCAAAGGGAATGAAACTATCAGAAAATGTGACCTTTTTGGAGTAGTTGTGATCTTGTTGGAGGAAGTGTGTCACTCTGGAGATGGGTTTTGAGGTCTCAAATATGCTCAGACTATGCCCAACGAAACAGCCCACTTCCTGTTGACTGCAAGTCAAGACGTAGAGCTGTCAGCTCCTTCTCCAGCACCATGTCAGTTTGCACGTCACCATGACAGGACATGGCAACACGCAGGCAGACATGGTGCTGGAGAAGGAGCTGAGAGTTCTACATCCTGCAGGCATCAGGAATTGAACTGAGACACTGAATGTGGATTGAGAATATGTGAGACCTCAAAGCCTGCCCCCACAGTGACAGACTTCCACATCTACTCCAACAAGGCCACACCTCCCAATAACGCCATTCCCTTTGAGGGGCATTTTCTTTCAAACACCACATTCTACTCCTTGGCCCTCAAAGGCCTGTATCCTATCATAATGCAAAAATGCATCCAGTCCAAATTCAAAAGTCCCCATAGTCTATAACAGTCTCAGACTTATTTAAAAGTTCAAAGTCTCTTCTGACAGCCATGCAATCTCTTAACTGTAATCACCTGTAAAATTAATTTCAAAAAGCAGATCATATACTTCCAACATATAGTGGCACAGGATACGCATTACCATTCTAAGGTGGATGGAAAGAAGGATGCTGAGGAAATAACACAAGACCAAACCAATCTAGGAAAGCTCCAAACTCTGCATCTCCATGGCTGATGTCAAAGAGCTCCTCATGCCTATAGCTCCTCTCAGCTTTGTTGACTGCCACACACTTCTTTCCCTTGGGCTGGCTCCAGTCCCTGTTAGGAGCTTTCTTTGGCAGGTATTCCACAACTCTGGCATCACCAACACCTTGATGTCTCCAAAGAAATCAAGGCTTCAAATTCACAGCTTCACACAATGGCCTCTCCAGGTCTCCATTCAGGGACACACTTTGACACATGACTGTCCTCAGCAGTTTTCCTTGGTCATGGAACCAAATTCTATAGCCCCTTTCTTATTCTTCTTTTTCTTCTTCTTCTTTGTTTATTTTTGTTGTTGTTGTTGTTTGAGTAGCTCTAGCTATCCTGGAACTCACTCTGTAGACCAGGCTGGCCTCGAACTCACAGAGATCCACCTGTCTCTGCCTCCCAAATTCTGGGATTAAAGGCATGCACCACCACCACCCAGTTTATAGTCCCTTTCTTCTATCCTTAACTCTAAAGCCAGAACTACATGACTGAAGCTACTTACAGGGTCTGAAACATGGTCCCCTCCTTCAATTATATCTTTACCAGCTTTCAGTTTTTGATGATTTCCTTCACTGCCTAAGTTTGGCTGTTCTGTAACTTGCTCTGTAGACCAGCCTGTAGGGAGGCTGCTTGTTTGTCCCTACCACCAAGTTTCTCAGCCCTGAAATAACCACACAGAAATTGTATTAATTTAATCACTGCTTGGCCCATTAGCTCTAACTTCTTATTGGCTAACTCTTACATCTTAATTTAACCCATTTCTATTAATCTGTGTAGCACTATGAGGTCATGGCCTACCAGCAAAGTTCCAACATGTCTAACTCTGGCGGCAGATCCATGGCATCTCCCTCTGCCTTCCTCCTCCCAGCATCCCGTTTCGTTTTCCCCTACAGCTCTGCTAGAGGCCCAAAGCAGTTCCTTTATTAACCAATGAAAGCAACACATAGACAGAAGGACCTCCTACACCAGCCTGGCCTCAAACTCAGAGATCTGCCAGCCTCTGCCTCCCGAATGGTGGGATTAAAGGCGTGCACCACCACACCCAACTCTAAGCTTTGCTTTAACTCCTTTTCACAACTTGGAAATTCAGCTGGGTTGGATCTTGCCCTGAGGTCACTTCTTTTTATCCATTTTTTAATCTGTTTATGTCCTTGAATAGAGGACTTAACTCCATTCCACTTTCTGGTGTTCCTTTTCTCCTCAAACATTTTTCCTTGCCCAGATTGTTCCTTTTTATTGCAAATCTCCATTAGAGTTAACACTAATGACCACACAACAGAGTCTATATTAGGTTGTTTTGAGATTCTCTCTGATGAGAGAATTAATCCAAAACTCTTCACTTAGCCTATGGTAGACTCTTTGGACAAGGGCAAGAGGCAGCCAAATTCTTCACCAAAATATCATAAGAATAATCTCTAGACCACATATTAATATTCTTCTTCTCTGAAACCTCTTGAGCCATCCCCCCTCCACCCAGTTCAAGTCTTCCATGTTCCTACTAGTGTGAGCCATTAAGCAGTGCTAAAAGCATTCTACTATTTTCCTAACCATTAGTACCAAAGCCTAAATTCCTCCAAACAAAAACATGGTCAGACTTATCATGGAAATACCCCAGTCCCTGGTACCAACTGCTGTCTTAGTTAATATTTCTATTGTTGTAAAGTGACACCATGACCACAGCAGCTCTTATTAAGAAAAGTCATTTCATTGGGGTGGCTCACATTTTCAGAGGTTTAGTCCATTATCGTCATAGCAGGACAAGGCAATGTGCAAGCAGTCATGGTGCTAGAGAAGGAGCTGAGAGTTCTACTTCTTGCAGACAACAGGAAGTGAACTGAGACACTGGGTGTTGCTTGAGCATATATGAGACCGCAAAGACTGCCTCCACAGAGGCACACTTCATTCCAACAAAGCCACACCTAATAGTGTCATTCCCTTTGGAGGTCATTCTTTCAAACCACCAGTATTCTACTCAGATCCTAGTGAATGCCAAATCAGAGCCAGGAAATGGAAGGCTGGGTGCCTAAGGGATGGGTGCCCAGGGTAAGTCAAAAGAAGAGATCCATGTCCCAGCATGCCCAGCGCTAAAAGGCCAGGGAAGTCTGGTTTTGGTAGGAAATACTGGAGGCAATTTAATGTGGTCAAATAAGAAGAAAATAGAGAGGAGGAATGGCTGAGAATACCTCCTATGAGAAAGAGAAAAACGGCACTACAAAAAACCCTCCTGCCTAATGGCAAATCCAAACCATGTGGCATCCCAGCATTGCTCCAGATTTATACAAAGTATTTTGGAATTGTGGCGGGGGGATTGTGTACATATCATTGCAACTCTCAAAGGCAAGTGTATTTTTGTTGTTTGTTGTTTGCAAGTGTGATTTTTTATTACATCAATATTATTTCATTGTGTTGAGGAAGAAAAAGCAAGCAAGAGGAATGGCAAAAATACCAACAGGCAATTCCAGAAGGAAACAGTGAAAAGCTGATGAACTTATGCAGGAAATGTGTTTATCCTCACAAATAATCCAAGCATCACACACTAGAACAATAGCAGAACAATTTTCCTATTGCTATGCAGAATTATATAAATAATATCTGGTGATTCTTTCAGTACAAGCACAAAGTACAAAGCTGGCGTGTTCTTTCTAATGGAAAAGTAGCAATACATATCAAAGAGCTTCAAAGAAAAGATACTCTGTTATTCAATAAGCATTATTATAATTTATCCCAACTCACACACCAAATTTCAAAGACAATTGTACCTACAAAGTGCATACACTCAAACTGGAACCCAGGTCTGTCAATTCCAGCAATAATAGGTCTATCAAAGCATAGACCCTTTTTCGATCCATTGGCAAAGGGGATGCCTACCGTTTCCACTATCTCTGGCAAAGCCATGATTAATCTGCATGATGCCCAAGAACTGAGCCAGGTGAGACAAGTCACTGAAAATTCAAAATACACATTATGATTCACATCACAAGGATGTATTTAGCAAGATTATCTTTTTAATTTATTTTCTTTTTATTTTATCTTTTTATTCATTTTACATACTAATCATAGCTCCCCCTCCCTCCCTTCCCCTCCACTTCTCCCCAACCTGCCCCATCCACTCCTCAGAAACAGTAAAGCCTCCCATGAAGAGTCAATACAGTCTGGCCCATTCAGTTGAGACAGGACCAAGCCCGTCCCCCTCCCCCACAACAATCAAGGCATCCCACCATATGGAATGAACTTCAAAAGGCAAGCTAATGCACTAGGGATAGATCCTGGTTCCACTGCCAGGGGTCCCACAAACAGACCATGCTACAAAACTGTCACCCACACACAGAGGGCCTGGTTCAGTCCCATGCAGGATCCCAGCTGTTGGTCTAGAGTCCTTGAGCTCCACAAGTTACTAAATGAAGATTCTATGATGGCAGTTAGGGTAGTCACCACTGATTACAGGTGAGGGCCACTTTAGGCACCCTCTCTACTACTGCTAGGGATCTTAGCTGGTGTCAACCCTGTGGATTCCTGGAACCCTTAGTTAGCAGAGAAATGCAAATCAAAATGACTCTGAGATACCATCTTACACCTGTCAGAATGACATCAAAAACACTGATGATAGCTCATGTTGCAGAGTAAGGGGAACACTCCTCCACTGCTGGTGCGAGTGAAATGTGTACGGCCACTTTGGAAATCAATATGGAAATGATTCTCGGAAAATTTGGAATCAATCTGCTTCAAAACCCAGCTATCCCACTCTTGGGCATATACCCAAAGGATTCTCAATCATACCACAAGGGCACTTATTCATCTATGTTCAATGCAGCATTATTCATAATAGCCAGAACCTGGAACAACCTAAATGCCCCTCAACTGAAGAATGGATAAAGAAAATGTGGGATGTTTACACAATGGAGTATTACTCAGCAGTAGAAAAAAAAATAACATCATGAAATTTGCAGGCAAATGGATGGAAGTTGGAAAAAATCATTCTGAGTGAGGTGACCCAGACCCAGAAAGACAAATATGATCTGTGCTCACTCATAAGTGGATACTAGATGTAAAGCAAAGGATGACCAAGATACAATCCACAGCTCCAGAGAAGCTAGGGAACAAGGAGTGCCCTAAGAGGGACACATGGATCACCCTGGGAAAGGGAAATAGATAAGATCTCCTGGGTAAACTGGGAGAAAGGGGTGGTAAAAAGGAGGGGATGGGGGATGAGAGCATGAAGGAACAGGATGGTTGAGTTGGAGGAGGGATGAGGTGGGAGGGCAAGGAAAGAGATGTCTCAATAGAGGGAGCCATTGCAGGGCTAGGGAGAAACCCCAAACAAAGTTATATTAACAAGAAAATTCTGTGAATAATTCAAGTGAATAAATGCATGTACACATCAGAACAGATTCTAGATTCTTGATGTAGAAATTTGCTAAAAAGAGCTTTAACTTGAGACACAAAACAGCAATTACCTTGCAGACTTGGGCTTAAGAAATTGGACATTGTTGTGAATGCCTTTGTCATGCAAGCAAACAAAAAGACAATCACAGCATCCCAGGGTCTCAGCCCCAGCCTGCACTCAGTGTACTGCCGGAAGATTTTACAAGGTTAGTTGCCAACACAGACAAGATGATTCTGATGCAAGCTGCTCTCTCGGAATTAATACATTTGGAAGTTGAGAGCCAGGCAAGTGGCAACGCTAATCAAGCAAGTGACAGCATTAATCTCCTTTGGCTCAGCTCAAAATAGGATATGCCACAAGTGACCCCAAGTCCTTCCCTCCCCTTCTCAAGCCATTAGCTGAACATCATATTTCTTTCTGCTGCCAACCCCGGCGCCACCAGCCGCACAATCCTAACAGCAGGAAGAACACAGATGATGAGGGCATCTTATTAACTCTGCCTGTGAGCCTCTGCACTCACCTAAGGCTGTGTCCAAGGTGTTCTCTTAATTTGCCAACAGTAATGAGGAGATAGCCCTCAGCCAATTACCCTCCACACTTCACAGGAGAACAAAGAACTAAAAATGTGAAGATTCGAATTTAAGTGATGTGTTAGAACAACCAGAGGACATGGGGGATTTCAGGAAGTGATCTGAATAGGAGCGAAGAGTCAGGAGAACGCAGGTGTCACTCTTCTGTGGTAGCGTGACAGCCACAGCAGAGCGCCATGACAGAACCAGAGGGGAGTCTGACAGACCCTGGATCTGCTTATGCCTGGCAAAGCTCTGCCTTGAAGGGATGGCTTAGAGAACAATCTCATGTCAAGTGAGTATGTCAATGTCTATGAACAAGGGTTCCGTGCAGAGCACAGCAGACAAACGGAAGGACTGGAATCTTCCATACAAATAAGGATGTACCCCTTAACTCTAATTCCATGCCTGAAATTGCAACTAGCCCTCCATTTAAAGCCAAAAGGTGGCAATTTCTCTTTGAAAAGTTCTTTGCTGTTGCATGCAAGTGCAGAATTCATTCAGAGGGTTGGTCCTTCTCTTTGCCTTGCAGTCCAGTGATGGTTTTAGGGGGTGCACCCATCAGTTCCGCTGTCAATCAGCACGGCTGTCAAGCCTAAGTCACTGCTCACATAGATTACACATGTATCTCTGCATCCAGGAGGGGGATACAGGAGCATTGCTGTGAGTTTGAGACCAGCCTGAGCTACAGCATGGGATCTTGTCTTAGAAATCAACTTGGGCTAGGAAGGGAGATGGCTCAGTGGATGAGTGCTACTGTTCATCAGGCTGAAGACCTGAGTCTGTATCCTAAAATACCAGCATGGCCATGAGTGCCTGTACCCCAGAATTGAGGGAGTAGAGACAGGCAGATCCTGAGGGCTCTCTGACAGCCACCCTAGCCAGAGGTGGACAGAAAGGGCCTGAAAGGCCCAGCCTCCTGTCTCTCCACTGGGGAAGCACATCACATCCAGAAGGCAAGTCCAAATCAGGCCTCAAGCCTCTAAACGGGACAGCCTGAAGGAACCCAACCAAAGGTCCACAGCTTGTAAGGTCAGGTGTGAACACCTATCTCAAGGACCAATCAGCAAGTCAGAAGTGGCCCGATGATAGATTCCCCCCGGCAAGGACCTTGGGAGGTTATGAAATCAATAAGCTAGAACCTAGCAGAATCGGGGGGTCTCCCCTCTCCTTCTTGTCCCCCAAGTCCATCCCCAGTCTCATCCCCAACTCTGGAGCAGCCCTTCTGCCCCCACTCCCAAAGGACTCCACAGATCTTCTCTGAATTTACCCCCTTCTCTCTTACACCATCTCATTGCCTCATCTACCAACACCTGGAGGCACACTCTGCCTAGACTCCTACTGGCCATGCCAGCTTGGGAATTAGAAACTCCATGGATCCTCTTGTTATATCCAGCTGCCCCTCCTTCGGTCTGGGAATTAGAGAGGATTTTCACGATCCTTCTTGTTCTCCAATTCCAATATCATCCCCAGCGCTGAGACAGACCACATGCATGGGCCTGTCCTCCTCTGACTCCCTGGGTACTCCACCAAACCTCACGGCAGACCCAGCTTTCGTCTTCCTAGGGACCCTTTTAGAACCTGCTGCCCCTAGCCCATCCCCATTGCTTGGTGTCAGTCTCTAACACCTAGAAATAATCTCTGACTAGGGTCACTAGTGGCTTCACCTGGGAACTTAGGAGCACTCCTTACCTCACAACCCACAGCTGACACCTTGTTCCTAAAATCTAGAGATGGCAACAGAACCAAGGAACAGAACACATACCCGACAAAGACAGGACCAGACATCAACACCTGGCATCAAAATCACTCCAAGTCCAGATGCCTACACACCAGTCCAAAAACACAACAACTAAGACAATCTACCTCCACCAGAACTCAGCACACTTACACAACAAGCCCTGGGAAGCACCATATAATTAAGGTACAAGATAAGGACTTCAAAATGGCTATTATAGGGCTGGAGAGATGGCTCAGAGGTTAAGAGCATTGCCTGTTCTTCCAAATGGTCCTGAGTTCAATTCCCAGCAACCACATGGTGGCTCACAACCATCTGTAATGGGGTCTGGTGCCCTTCTGGCCTGCAGGCATACACACAGGCAGAATGTTGTATACATAATAAATAAATAAATATTTTTAAAAAATGGCTATTATAAATATGTTCAAGGACCTTAAAAAGGAAATTCATGAATAAAATCTTTAAGAACACAAAATAAACTGGAATGAAATGAAGAAAATCATTTAAGACATAAAAGTAGAATTAGACTCACTGAAGAAAATCCAAAGTTAAGGAATACTGTGATATGGGAGGTGATGTGTGCTGTGAATATGTTTTGTTGCCATTTGTTAATAAAGAAGCTGCTTTTGGCCAATGGCTTAACAGAATAAAGCCAGGTTGGAAGAGAGATATATATAGAGAGAGAGTAGGTGGAGTCAGAGGGATACCATGTAGCTGCCAGAGGAGACAGACGCCCACCAGAGCCTGCTGAAACCTTGCCAGTAGGCCACAACCTCATGATAATACACAGAATAATAAAAATGAGTTAATTTAAGATGTAAGAGCTAGCTAGAAATACACTTAAACTATTGGCCAAGCAGTATTACAGTTATTACAGTTTCTGTATGATTATTTCAGGTCTGGTGGCTGGGAACAAACAAACAGCCTTCACCTATAATACTGGAAATGAAAATGTTAGGAAGTCAAACAAAAAACTCAAAGGTAAAACTTTTCAACAGAATTCAAGAGATAGAAGAGAGAATCTCAGGCATTGAAGACAAGATAGAAGAAATGGATATCTCAGTCAAATAAAATGTTAAATCTAAAAAAATAATCCTAGACACAAAACATTCAGGAAATCTGGGATAATATTGAAAGACCAGGTCTACAAATAAAAGGATTAGAGGAAGGAGAAAAAAATCTAAGCTAAAAGCATAAAAATACTTTCAACAAGAAATTTTCCCTAAGCTAAAGCACATGCCTATCAAGATACAAGAAGCTTACAGAATGTCAAATAGACTGGACCAGAAAAGAAATTCTCCATGGCCCATAATAATCAAAACAGTAAATGTACAGAAGAAAGAAAGAATATATGAAGCAGCAAGAGAAAAAACATACAATATATAAAGGCAGAGGTACTTCAAGGGAAGTACCTGACATTCCAAACATTAGAAAAGATAAGATCACCAGATGTCCCTGAACCCAGCGCACATTTATTCCCTTTTTTTTTCTGTTTAAAAATGTAATTTAAATTAGTACATAAGTGTTCAATATTATTTCTACACATACTTCAGACACAGCTCTCAATCTTACCAATTTCCATCCTAACATTATTTGTTTTTTTTCCACATTTAATTTTTTATTATTGCATTATAAATAGTACCATTCAAAATTTCCACCTCCTCCGCTCCTCCCATTTCCCTCCCGCTTCCCCACTCCCCCTCCCCTTCTCCCCTCCAGTCCTAAGAGAGGGCAGGTTACCCCATTTATTCCCTTTTTGCAAAGATATCGTACCCCTAGACAAATGTCAGCCAATTAGGGTCCTGAACCCTGGAAATCTCCTCACCCCAGCCTCTACTATGATAAAAAAAAAAAACCTACCCTAATTGGGATGGGCATTCTCTGCTCCCAACTGTTATGTTAGACAGAGAATCCAAGCCTAAGCTTGAATAAAGGCTCTTTGCTTTTACATATGAGTGCAGACTCCATGGTGTTTTGGGGAGAATCCTCAACCTGGGCATAACATAAACAAGCCCCAAATTAAATGCTTTCTTTTATAAGAGTTGCCCAAGGTCATGGTGTCTTTTCACAGCAATAGAACACTGATTAAGACAGGTAACTACAATACCACAGTTTCCCCAATAGACAAGTCATGCAGACAAAAACTAAGCAGATAAATACTGTGGCTAACTGATGTCATTAACCAAATTAACCTAACTGACATTAACTGGTATCATTAACCAAATTAACCTGACATTAACTGGTATTATTAACCAAATTAACCTAACAGACATCCATAGAACATTTCCCCCAGACACAAAAGAATTTATCTTCTCAGCACCTCATGGAACTTCCTCAAAAATTGACTGCATACTTGGACACAAAGCAAGTCTCAACAAATAAAAAAAAAATTGGAATAACACCTAGCATCCTACTACATGAGCTAAAGCTGAATATCAAAAACAATCAAAAGCTTTCAAAATTATGAAAACTAAACAGCTCACTACTAAATGAAAAATGTGTCAAGAAAGAAAAATACTTTATACTTAGATGAAAATGAAAGCACAATATACCCAAACTTAGGGACACAAAGAAGATGATTCTAAGAGACAAGTTTGTAGCACTAAGTGTCTACATTAAAAAAAAATAGAACTATCTCATGTTAGCATCTTATTGGCACACCTGAAAATTCTAGACAAAAAGAAGAAATAACACCCAAAAGGAGGAGACAGCAAGGAAGAATAAAAATCAGGGATGAAATCAGTAAAAGAGAAAAAACAAAACAGATGAAAAATACAAAGAATCAAAAGAGTTGGTTCTTTGAGAAAAAATAGTAAGATAGACAGTCTTAGCCAGATTAACTAAAAGATGGAAATCGAGGATCCAAATGAACAAAATTAGAAACCAGAAGGGGGACATAACAAAACACACTGAGGAAATCCAGAGAATTATAAAAGCATACTTTAAAACCTGTACTCTACCAAACTAGAAAATCTAAAAGAATTTGATGTTTTTCTTGATATATACCACATATCAAAGTTAAATGAAGACCAGATAAGCAGTTTAAACAGACCTATAACCACTAATGAAATAGAAACCGTCATTAAAAGTCCCCCAAACAAAAAAGCCAGGTCCAAATGCTTGTAATGCAGAATTTTACCAGAATTTCAAAGAATTAACACCAATACTCCTCAAATTATTCCACAAAGTAGAAACAGAAAGAGCATTGTCCAATTCTTTTTACGAGACCACAGTTACCCTGATACCCAAACAACATAAAGACCCAAAAAAGGAAGGGGTTGCAGATGAGATTCCATTATAAACACAAATGCAAAAACTTTCAATAATATGTTTGCAAACTAAAAACAAGAACACATCAAAAAGATCACCCACCATGATGAAGTCATCTTCATCCCAGAGATGCAGGGATGGTTCTACATATGTAAATGAATAAATGTGATCTACCATATAAACAAAATAAAAGGCAAACCCACATGATCATCTCATTAGATGCCAAACAAGGCCTTTGACAAAGTTCAACAGCCCTTCGTGATAAAAGTCCTAGAGAGATTAGGGATACAAGGGACACACCTCAACATAATAAAAGCAGTTTACAGCAAGCCCACAGCCAACATCAACCTAAACAGAGAGAAACTCAAAGTACTTCCACTAAAATCAGGAACAAGGCAAGGTTTTTCACTCTCTCCATAATTATTCAATATTTATGTGGAGTCTTAGCCAGAACAATAAGACAGTGAAGACAATCAAGAGGATCATGGGTTATAAAAAGGACCCTTATGTGCAGACTCTGTGCCCAGCAGTAGGCAGCCAACACAAAACAAACTCAGTGGCAACTTTGAAGTTTCTTTGTGCCTTATTTTTGGACATTATTTTTATTTTTTAATGCTTTACTTTTTCCTTACGTGTCTTTTGCATACATACTATAGTTTCCAGTGTTATTGGGTTTTTTCTAACGAAATTTCTATGTGTTCAAATTGTGTGTGTGCGTGTGTGTGCATGTGCACACATGTGTTTCTTGTGCTTTTCTTTGATTCTTTCTCCTGGTAGTTTATTTGCTTCATCCTATTCTGGTTTGCTTGTTTATTATTTTATCTTATTTTATTTTTTATTATATGCCTACTTATATTCTAATGAGAGAGAGAAAAATAAGTGTAGATTTGGGGGTGAAGAGTAGGGGAGGGAGGAACTGGGAAGAGCTGGGAGAGGGAAAATCATAATGAGAATATAAGAATATGTCATATGAAAAAATGAAATGTAGAAGTTAGATCTGGAAGAGTATGGCTGGAGAAAATAACATTGCTGTCTTCATAATGAATGACAGATTAGTTACTGCTCCTATTTGGTTCCGTGGTGTGAAGGTACAGTCCGTCATGACAGGATAGCAGCAGAAACATCAAGAGAGTCGGTCACATTGTAGCTGCAGCCAGGAAGCAGGAAGACGAATTCTAGTATTCAACTCACTTTCTCTTTCTTCCCTTCTCCTTCATTTCACAGCTCTGGTACACATGGTGATGCCCCCAGTACTTGAGGTGGGTCTTCCTCCCTCATCCTCTCTGAAAACATCCTCACAGACACGCCCAGAGATGGGTCCCTTGGGCCACTTCAATTTGAGGCATGGTGGCCATGAAAGTTAACCATCACACAGACTGTAGAACAAAGGGTTTGACAGACATCCTGGGCCTGTGGAGATAAGGGATGAAGGTGGCAGTCCCTGGCTCCCTTGTACAGCTGTATACCTACAAGAAAACACTAAATACTTGAAACAGCACATCATTTGCTGACTTAAAACCAATAGGCCTACAGAGGTCATTAAATGTCATTTAAATAAACATCTAACAGTTAAAGGAAGAAAATGCTTATTTTATTACTGAACTGCCATTGCTAAATATATAATCCTAATTTCAATATCCTTATTCGTATAAGTTGAAGGCATTCACTAGAAAATACCAAATGTGCTTCTGTAATATGCCATGTAAGCATCCAGATTCTAGTTAGTGACTTCAACTTCTTGACCCCTAGTCCCACCCTGTGCCAGCTGACAGTCTAGTCTGCTGGAACACTCTGTTTTTAACTGTGGAGCCTGAATTTCCCACTGCAGGGAAATCTCACCAAATGCAAATACTGATGGAAATCCCCGGGCAACCAGCTCAGAGGAAATAGTCTCAGTCACTGGACCTGTTTAGCCAGTCCTTACCAATTTCTTCCCTTCTTTGGACATATCTAAGAAACTGTCTTATAGGCATGAGCAAGAAGGTAAAGCAGAGCATGGCAGGTGTAGAGCTGGGTCCCCGAGCACCTGAGTGTGAACACTTCCAGCCTCACCTTTATAACCATCCCATCTGAAAGGATGTTTCGTGTCTTTACTCACGGATACATAGGTGCCCTCACGAAACCGTTTCTCTGCATCATTTCCATTGTAAATATTCCTTACTGTCAAGTGAATGTGCTTGCTAAAGGATACAGGGAAACTTCCGGATGGTTCACTGAAAGAAGACAGACTAAAGAACACCACACCAATGTAGAACTCGCCACGTTGTTCCAAAATTAGACATGAAGAGCAGGGAAGCCGGTTTATACTTTACTTATCTTACTGATCTCTTTAAAGAGACTTAAGAAGAATTATCTAGGTATGGTGGTGCATGCCTATCTCCCTGAGACTGTGGATCAAGGGTTGTAGGTAAGCCTGGGCTACACAATGAGACTTGGGAATGCAGGATGAGGAGTCTGGGGGTGGATAGAGAGAAGGCGAGGAGGAAGAAGAGGGAGGAAAAAGAAGAAGGAAGCTAATAATCTGGGAAATGAGGCAAAGCAAAAAGCCAAATGAGAGGCCAGTCAGCAACACTCACCAGTCATAGGTCTGAAGGCCCCCATTGTAGGGTGTTGACATTTGTCTTAGTTAGGGTGACTATTGATGTGACCAAAAGCAAGGCTGGAAGGAAAGGGTCTATTTGGCCTATGCCTCCACATCCTTAGTCCATCACTGAAGGAAGTTAGGACAAGAACTCACTCAGGGCAGGAACCTAGAGGAAGGAGCTGATACAGGGGCTGTGGAGGGGTGCTGCTTACTGGCTGGCTCCCCCCAGCCTCCTCTCTTATAGAACCCTGGCCACCAGCCCAGGGATTCATCTCAACACCATGGGCTGGACCTTTCCCAGTCAATCTCTAAGAAAGTGCTCTACCGGCTTGCCTGCAGCCCTAGCTCATGGAAGCTCTTTCTCAGCTGGGGTTCCCTCCTCTCAGATGACTATCGCCTGTGTCAAACTGACATAAAATTAGCAAGCACAATGTCCCAGTATATCTTAGGGGGGCGTCGCCTCCAGAAGTGAACAAGGAAGAGACCACACAAAGGAGATGGCATGCTAAAGGAACCGAAGCGATTAGAACTCCTTATCCTTCGTGCTGCTGCAGATCCGACCCAAGCTGCTTCCCCAGGGCAGGCCAGGAACATGCTCGACTACAAAGTCACACACACACGTGCACGCGAGAGACATACCCAAAAAGAACAGTTAAAAAAACGAAAGGAGGTTCTTCTCGGGCCTCATAGGAAGGAGTACCTGATACGCAGAGACTCCAAGCCAGAAATCAGTGAAACAAACAGAGCCTGTAGACGGAGAAGGAAAGGAGTGGCTGACTGCGGATGTTTGCGCAGCCGTAACTCAGGGACCCGGGAGCCCAGCTAGATAAAAGTGAAGCATGCCTGTCCTTGTCTGCCTCTCTGATCTCCTTTTACTGAGAATCTCGCTGTTCACACTACTCCCCCAAACCTGTCTGCAGTAATTACCCGAGGAATGGGAAGGGGCATTTTTAAACTTCAGTGACACATTAATGAACAAGCTAATCCTCTTGGCAGATACCCACAAAGACTCACTGCAGGAAACTGAGCAAGAACTCAGATCAAAATACAAAGCAGATAACCGATTTTGGCAGGGCCTGTCATGCATCAAGGCTACATTTTGGATAGTCAGAGCCCCTTCAGATACCTTGAAGTCACTGGCAGATTTAGCACCTTTATTTTCTCTGACAGCTGTTTGGCAGACATTTCATCTCAGAAGATTCCAACCTGTCTTGGAGTCAAGGGTTAATAGGACCCTTAATTGCAGTATCAGTTACAACAAGGTCCTTCCTTTTGTAAGAGGAAGGCCTTCTGCAAGCTCAGTGCAGTAACTGATCCTCCAGCAGCAAATGGCATAATCTCAGTACTGCCTTCAAGTATAAAGTTAGAACATGAAGGGAGATGGAAGAGAGTGTATCCTTGGGCACATGGGAAGGTGGCTGCTGATGTTAACACACCCAGATGACTCTCCTCAGACTCCTACAGGCCCCTCAGGATGGCCAGGTCTCCAGAAAGCAACTTGACTAGTGACAAAGCTCAATAGGATGAACTATTATGCACCTCAAACTTTTTTGCTGGACCTGGAAGAGGGTACTACATACTGAGAAGCCCAGCTCTTGAGAGCTGGAGGTAGGAAGGTTGGGAATTTAAGGCCAGCCTTAGATACAGAGTGAGTTCTAGAACATCTTTCTGAGCTACATATCAACTCCCTGACTAAAACATCCAAGATCTGAGGACACAGCTCCTTAGTATGCCCCTTGTCCAACATGCACAAGTCTCTGGGTTTGGTCTCCAGTATCCTCCTCAAAAGAAAGTAATAGGTTAATGTTAGTTAGTTAGTATTTCTATTGCTATGATAAACACCATGATCAAAGCAACTGGGGGAGGAAAGATCTATTTTGCTTACACTGCCACATCATAGTCCATCACTGAAGGAAATAAGGCAAGAACTCAAACAGGGTGGAGGCCAGTGGCAGGGGCTGATACAGAGGCCTTGGAGGGGTGCTTCTTACTGGCTTGCTCCTCATGGCATGCTCAGCCTGCTTTCTTATAGATCCCAGGACCACCAAGCCAGGAGTGGCCTCACCCACCATGGGATGGGCCCTCCCACGCCCATCACTAACTAAGAACATGCCCTACATGTTTGCCTACAGCCTGATCTGATGGAGGCATTTTCCCAACTGAGGCTCTCTCCTCTCTAGTGATTCTAGCTTGGGTCAAGTTGACACAGCCCTGGCCAGCACAACTGACCTCTTGTTGTCTTGACACAAACATCACTTTTCATTTAGAACCCCTCCTTTCTCATTTATCCTCAAATATGGCATGTTAATATTAATACCATAATATCAAACATAAACAACTTTAAATGTCCCACAGTCTTATACATTCAAACACATTAAAAGTTCTTTTTAAAACTATCCAGTCTCTAAAAATCAAGAATCTTACAGAGTTCAAAGCCTTTCAGCCGTGGGCTCCTGTAAAATCAAAATTAAGTTAAATGTTGCCTGACTTTGAGAAGGAAGAACCAGGGTATAGTCACAATCTGAACAAAGCAAAACCAAACTCCAGCAGTGTAATAACTCAATGTCCAAGATCTGGGATCCACTCAGGATCTTCTGGGCTCCTCCAAGAGGTTCGGGTAACTTCTGCAGCTCCGCCCTCTGCAACACACACAGCTTGTCTTCCAGGCTCCGGTTAGCTCCACTTCACAGCTCTTGCTCCTTTTGGTGGTTGTCCCATGGTCCTGACATCTCCAAAATGCTTGGTCATCTGCCGCAACCAGGCTGCACTTCCACCAATGGCCTCCCCTGCCCTCTCCCGATGCCAAGCCTCAGCTGTTTCCCATGACCCATTTGTGAAAGCTCTTCTTGGTTGTCCACTTGACTACATCTGGAATTAACAAAAACCCAAAACAATGGGACACACCTGTGAGGTATTTTAATTTGAAGTGGGAAGATCCTGAGGTAGGAAACCACATTTTTAATCCAGATATTTTGAGGTGGGAAGACCGACCTCTGCCAGGCAGTGGTGGCACACACCTTTAATGCCAGCACTTGTGAGGCAGAGGCAGGTGGATCTCTGTGAGTTCGAGGCCAGCCTGGTCTTCAAGAGATAGTTCCAGGACAGGCTCCAAAGCTACAGAGAAACCCTGTCTCGAAAAACCAAAAAAAAAAAAAAAGACCCATCTCTAATCTGGGGCGCACCTTCAGCTGGAGCCTGTACAAGGACAAAAAAAGGAAGTTTCA
>PVIU01009135.1:0-30708 GCA_004026605.1 Ondatra zibethicus
CCACAGAGGAAAGGGCGATCTTGCAGGGGGGGGGGGTGCAGGTTTGTGTGGAACAAAGAGGTCCGCAGGGACCTTACCACCAGGCGCACACAACCTTACCAGTTTGCGCCTCCAATCTCAGGATAGGAAGAGAGAGTGCTGGGGTTCCAAAGCCCCACAGAGTTTACTCATATTCTCAAGTCTCCCACTCTTCAATTGGACATTCAGAGCACAACTTAGTGCCTCTGTTTCCATCAGTTGCTAGATGAAGCTTTCATGGTAATAGTTAAGATATTCATCAGTTTAACTACAGGGCAAGTCTAGTTTGGGCACCCTTTCCTCTGTTGCTTAGGGTCTTACCTGGCATCACCTTGTGGATCCTGGGAATTTATCTAAAGCCAGGTTTTTGCTAACTCTATAATGAGTCCCTCAATCAAAATATCTCTTTCCTTGCTCTCATCTCTGTCCTTCCTCCATCTTGAATATCCTTTTTCCTTAAGGTCTCCTCCCCCTCCTTGCCCCTCCCCCTCTTCCCCTTCAACCCTTCCTTCTCCCCCAACCCCGATGTTCCCAATTTTGTCAGGTGATCTTGTCTGTTTTGGCTTTCAAGGTGGGTCTATATATGTTTTTCTTAGGGTTCACCTTGTTACTTAGCTTCTCTAGGATCATGAACTATGGGCTCAATATCCTTTGTTTATAGCTAGTATACACTTATGAGTGAGTACATACCATATTCATCTTTTTGGGTCTGGGTTACCATACCCAGAATGGTGTTTTCTAGTTCCATCCATATGCATGCAAAATTTAAGATGCCATTTTTTAACTGCTGACTATTAATCTAATGTGTAAATGTGCCACATTTTCTTTATCCATTCTTTGGTTAAAGCGTATCTAAGTTGTTTCCAGATTCTGGCTATTACAAATAATGCTGCTATGAATGAAATGAAAACAAACATTTATAAACAATCATTTTGAAAATTTGGGCATTTTGGGAATTTGCTTTTTGCTGTTAATTGGGCTCATTTTTAGGGTTCATGGAGAGTTTTGGGGGATCTTTTGGGGTTCCATCAAACCACATTAATCTAGAAAGGATCCACAGATTGTTATTCTTCGGTGTAAACAGAAGCAGAACCTCTTTTTCAAATTTTGAAGTTAAGATACTTTAAAATATATATGTCGGGTTAGTTCAGTAACCTCCAGAATAAAATATCTCTCTGCACTCTAAAAAATTCAAAGAAAATATAATATATATATAATCCAGGCTCTGTGTGTATATTTCATCTTTACATGGCTTTTTTTCTCTATTACTTTTAAATATTTAATTTATTTTCTTTACTCCTTTAATATATGACTTTCTGTACTTTTTCTTCTCTTTCTCTCTTAAGCCCATGTACATTTATCCAACACTGTAACCCACTCAGAGGTCTATTTCATCTGAATCTATCTTTATTGTATATTTGTAATCATTTTTGACCAGAGGTGCCTTTTTTAATGCTCAGCAGGCATGGCTAGGACTACTCCATGGCCCTGCCTGTTTCCTCCACTCAGTCCAACATGGTAGAGGCATGTCCACTACCTCTGCAAGCCATGCTCACTGCCCTCCACAGTTCCAGTGACACAGTGGGTCTACTTCCCCATTAAGCAGTTTGTAACATGCTGCTTACATACCCCATTAAAGTGATCGAGAACTGTACCAGCATGAACCGGATGCCAGCTGTTAAAGGAGGCTCACAGTTTTTGTTGCTAACGCTGATTCAGGAAGCCTTCTCTTAAAGGAATTGTACCTCTGTTTGCCTCTAGCAAACAGAGCCCACCCAAGAAAATGCTGTTACCAAGCAGATGTCTAGAATTACTCCCCAAGCTCTTTCAGGTTTTATGTGAGTGTAGTTGGCCCACATTGGTGCCATTTGTAAACAGAGAGTGCTCTTACATTTTCTGACTGTCCAGACCCAAATAATAGCACAGGAACTATACTAATTACAACACAGTTTGGTCAAGAGCTTAGGCATGTTTCTACCTAGCTCTGACATCTTAATTTTACCCATTTCTATTAATCTTTGTATTGCCATGAGGCTGTGACTTACCAGGTAAGGCTCTCTGACATCTGTCTCCTTTGGTAGCTACATGGCCTCTTTTTGACTCTGCCTACTCTCTTTATATGTCTCTTCCAGCCTATCTATATTCTGTGTTGCCACTGGCCAAAGTAGCTTTATTCATCAATCAATAAACAACACATATACAGACATCCCACAGCAATTGTGCTTGGTATTTGCCTGATATTTATTTTCCAGTTCTTGACCATTCTGTCATTTTGAACTGTTAAATCTTAATTCCTATGGACTACACACATTTGGGCAATAATTTTTAAGTGTAGTCTCTTAATCTTTGTCTATTTTTATTGGGTTCTATTGTAGGACATTTATACACTGAGTGAAGATGTATTGCTGTGATTGGTTTAATAAAGAGCTGAATGGCCAAGAGCTAGGCAGAAGGTATAGGTGGGACTTCTGGGCAGAGAGAAATCTTTGGGAAGAAGAAAGGTGCTGGGTGGTGGTGGTGCATGTCTTTAATCCCAGCACTTGCGAGACAGAGGTAGGAGGATCTCTGTGTGTTTGAGGCCAGCCTGGTCTACAAGAACTAGTTTCAGGACAAGCACCAAAGCTACAGAGAAACCCTGTCTCAAAAAGAAGAAGAAGAAGAAGAAGAAGAGGAAGAAGAAGAAAGAAGAAGAAGAAGAATGAGGAGGAGGAGGAGGAAGAGAAAGAAGAAAAAAAGTGGAGTTGCCAGCCAGACTCAGAGGAAGCAGTGTAGAGAAGAGGTAATGCCAAGTAGCAAAACAAAGATTATATAAATAGTTTAATTTAAGTTATAAGAGCTAGCAGGACAAGCCTAAGCTAAGGCCAAGTTTTTCTAATTAATAATAAGTCAGTTCACCATTATTTGTGAGCTGGTGTCCCAAAAGAACGCTTGCTATAGAGTTGTTTGATTTCTTTGACATTTAATGCTACAAGTATATGATTAGAGTTTGATTTCTATTTACCAATTTATTTTCTTATCTTCTCTATAACTCATGGCATATTTTGTACTTCAGATCGTCCTTTATTTTACTGAGTCTTTATCATCAGAAATATAAACAGAAAGTGTTTAACCTGTTCATTCATTGACACTGTCAAGCTGATTATGAAATTAGTGAACATGTTACTCTCATGATCCTGATGCTAATCAGACTTTCCATAGTCTGATTCAATGCTGAATTTCTTTGTAGAAACCATCATCTTAATAATGGTGTTAATGTTAACAAGGAAGCTATAGCAAAAGACAAAAGACTGGGTATGTTAACAATAGATATTTATTTTCTCGCTGTTCTTATTGATCCTGAGCCAATGTGTCAGCAGTTATGTTTTTCGTAGCTTGGCTCTTTTGCTTCTATGTAGCTCCTTTCTCTTTGTGGTCTCACATGATCCTGCCTGGATCTATCCTAAATACCTTTTATTAAAATAATAGAACCTGCTTTATTATTTAACTTAATTTTTTATTTGAAATTATAAACAGGTAATGAAGTATTGAAATGTAGAGATTCACAATACCATAGGTTGATCACATTTTCTCTTTAATTGTTTAAAGTAATTTGTCAAAAACCTCAAGATTATGCATCTGTTTTAAACTTTTCCCTAAAACGCATGGCATGCCATTATATTTTAGAAGTAAATTCTTTATTTTCTTCAAAATTATCCTGTGTGTGGATTTTTCAAATACATTAACATATTGCTTATACTATAACACTAAAAACAACTTAATTTTTCAGACTCAGTTTGGGGTTAATGTGAATAGGAAGAATTATGTTACTCACAAAATCTCTCTCTCTCTCTCCTCTCTCTCTTCCTTTCTCTCTCTCTCACACAGACAGACAGACAGACAGACACACACACACACACACACACACACACACACACACACACACACACACACACACATATCCACAGTATGAGATGTGAAGGATAGAGAAGCAATTTTAGACTCAAGAGCCAAATGTACCTTTCCTTTTCCTCCGACCTCTCTATGTGGGTATGTGTATATACAGGCACCTGCAGATTCACTGCTATTGCTAACAAATGAGAAAGTATGCAAAAGAAAAGTCTCAATATAAGCCCATGTTTACAGATTTCTGAATAAAAAAGCATTGACTTTGAAACTGTTACATGCACTTTATTTAGCTAACACCTGTTAGCACATATAACTAATTTCAATATTTTATTGGTTGATACTCTTCTTTTATTCTTTCAATTATTTTTTATTTTTGAGATTATAATATAATTACATTATTTACCTCTTTATTTTCCTCCCTCCAAAGCCTCCCCTATGCCTTTCCTAACTCTTTCAAACTCATGGCCTCTTTTTTCATTATTACATACTTGTGTGTGCGTGTGTGCGTGTGTGTGTGTCTTAAGTACATAAATATAACCTTTGAAGTCTGGATATTATTATGTGTATGTATGATTTCAGGGATGACCACTTAATAGTGGATGACCCATTTTCAGCTATTCTTAGTCACTTGGATATCTTTGTGTAAGACTGAGGCCTCTTGATCTCTCTACTTTTTACATTTTATGTCCATTGGTGTCATACTGGTTCAAGTTATGTTTAGAAAGTCATGTTGGTAAGACTTTATGGGTATAACTTCTGATATCTCCAGAAGACCCAGTACCAGAGCAAACTCCTGATGCTCTTCCTCCTACAGTCTTAAGCAAGAATCCCTGAGCCTTAGGTGCAGGTGTATTGCAGATATATCAGTTATTATGTCCCACAAATCTGCAATTTAATATCAGATGATGACGGATGATGATGGCTTCTTTTTTATTTTAATGATTTATGTATTTATTATGTATACAGTGTTTTGGCATGTATGGCAAAAGAGGATACCAAACCTCATTATAGATGATTTTGATCTACCATGTGATTGCTGGGAATTGAACTCAGGACTTCTAGAAGAGCAGCTAGTGCTCTTAACCTCCAATCCATCTTTCCAGCTCTCAATGATGGCTTCATAAGATTAGTAGAGAGTCTTCTCTCCTTTTTAATTTTTTGGAAGAATTTTGCAAGTTAGCATTGATTTTCATTTAAGTTTGTTTGGCGAACTCTTTCTAAGACCATTTGTCATTTTGTTGTTGTTGTTTAGAGATTTTTATACAAATTTAGCAACCTTTTTCACTCTTTTTTTAGTATGGAACCACCATCTTGAGTTTATGCTGGACAAGCTCTCTACTAATGACTTAAATCCTCATCCCATTCAAGGCATTTTCTAGTTTCCTTATTTTCTACTTTCCTATTTCCAAGGCAAACTCATTATGTTCCTTTGACTTAGTATATTATTTAATTTACACATGTATATATTTAATTTACATACATATGGATTTTTAAATTTTTTATTATATTTGATTTCAAATTAATTTGACTTCAAACTTAAAATTTATGTGTAATTTAAAATTTCTTGAATTTTCTAAGACTTGTATTGTACTATAACATGTAGTCTGCATACATAGAACATGAATGAGAAGGCAGGAGGAGAGCATAAGTAGGTGTGCTAATATAATGAATTTTTATGCCCCCTTGGCTTTGTAATAACCTAGATACTAAAATTCCTTCAATAGTTTCAGTCTTGATAGAGGTACTCTAGTATACACACTACAGAGAACTCAGTATTTCTGCAATGGAAGGAAAGTCTATAGCTTCTTGTTTGATTGTATGATTGATAAAGCTTTTAATGGTCTCTTGATATCAGTAGTGGTTGGCTCCATAGATTATACAAGGCCATCTTGGGAGAGCCAATATTTCCATTATCTCAGGCCTTCCTCTTTTCCTAGTTGATGTGTTGCTTATACTTCATGATTGGCCGGGTAGCTGACAACTTTCTACTATATATGTTCTGCTACATATTTAAATCACAGGAAGTAAATAATGATGCTCTCTTAAAAGTGCTAGAATATATTCCTGTTTCTCTACTTATTTGGCTCGTGTATTTAATTCCAAAACAATCACTAGATATAGGAAAATGGAATGTTCTCGTTGTCTCTGCCTGACTCACATGACTTCTCTGAGAAGCAACTCCCTTCAAAGCTCATAGAGAGATAAGGAAGAAAATAGAGTTTGCTACCTTTCTCAAAGCAATCTTGTAACTACAGAATGGATATCCATGCACGATTTTTAAAAATGAAAGTAATACCCTATTGGAAAAAGAGAAACACTTATTTTTGCTTATATGGAAGTAAACTAGAGAAGCTGTAGTAAAGAAGCCGCTAGTTAGTTTCTGGCTGCTCTACCTGAAATAACCACACAGAAACTGTATTAATTTAATGACTGTTTGACCTATTAGCTCTAGCTTATTATTGACTAACTCTTACATATTAATTTGACCCATCTCCATTAATCTGTATATCGCCACATGGCAGTGGCTTACCAGGAAAATTTTGGCATGTCTGTCTGTGGCAGCAGCTCCATGGCTTCCCTCTCACTCCACCCTTCTTTCTCCCAGCATTCAGTTTAGTTTTCCCAGCTGGCATTGTTCTACCCTATCAAGCCAAGCTAGTTTTCTTATTAATTAACCAATCGTATTCACAGCATACAAAGGGGAATCTCACATAAAGAAGCCAATAAGGAATTTAATATGGAGATTTTTCACATATCTAAAATTGGAGCCACCATATGTATACCACTTCTAGTCAAATACCCAAATACCAAATTTTAGGTTTTATTTTGGAAACATTTGTTCCACTCATGTTTGTCTCGTCTCTGTTCACAATAGCAAAGAAATGGAATTTACAAAGAAAAATCAACTTTCACAATCATTGTTTTAAAGGACTAACAGGTGTTAGAATTTTTAGTAATTTTAATATTAGAAAAAAATTAATGTGAATTTGCGTCTTGTAGACCTGATTTAGGACAGATTATTTCCTGCAGTTCAGTAGATGAGAGATTTGTTGGTGTTCTCTATTTTCAAGTGTCTCTTAAACACATGTAGTTCATTATTGGTTTTTTTCCCTCTAGGTCAAGTACTGTCATCCCTAATCATCTACTGTCTTCTAAGTTTATAAGAAACTATATTCTATTTTAATCCGTCTTCCTCAAAAATTTAGTATTGATGAGATATTCAAAACTTATATTTGCTTTTTTATAAGCTGTGATAGCTGATCAAATTTGCTATTGAAACCTTTAGCTTACATTTCAATTCACATCTGTGTTTAAACTGTACCAGCTTATATATATATTCTTCAAGCTTGAAGCTGTTAATTTAAACTGTGAGGTTTTTTTTTTAGCATTCATATTGACTTTTTCTTCCTTTAACCAAATGCTCCACTGCCTGTTGTATTCAATTTCCTTGAGTTTTTTCCTCACTCATTTACATTTTCCTATAACAAGTGTCTTGACTTTCCCTGTTGCTCTTTCATTGTCAGAGTAGAAAGCAGAATAGGGGATAATATTGAATTTAGGTACTCACACTAACTGGCCAGTTCCTTGATGAAGGGTCCATTTTGTTGTATTAGTTAATTATAAATACTAGTTATTCTTTTAAACCTGTGCTAGGTTTCTTAATTATGGAGTTCTTTAAACTTATGACAACAATTTCAAATTAATGCATTTTTGCATAGCAAATTTCCATGCTTCTTGCCTATGACTTTTATAAGATACATTTATTTCAGAGAAGAGTTTATAATCTTGACATTGCCATTAAAAAATAAAACAAAAGCAAAACACCCAAAAACAACAATAACAAAAAGCTTTTGACCTAATGTTGATCATTTTGTTTAAATGTGCTCTCTGATATTTTAATGCATGACTTCTTTCTACCAAATATAAAATTTTTATATGAAATTTCATATAAATGTATTTATCAGGCAAATAAGTCTTTACTCAAGATTATTGAAAAATAGAAGAGTGGACAAACTGAGTCAAGGTTAGTGCTATTTAAAAAGACAGTTAAGGGAGCTGGAGAGATGACTCAGCAGTTAAGAGCACTGGTTACTTTTCTAGAGAAGACATTCATTTAATTTGGAACAAAACACCACTGAAGTTAGGAGCTCTAACCTCCATAGAAACTGGAAGACACACGTAGTATGTGGTATTTTTGAAGACAAGGGCCAAAGAAAAGACTGTCAGGCACTTAAGAAAGACAAGCTTTAGTGTAAAAATTTCAAAAACACGTTTAAAAGGTTTATATCTCAAAGGGGCAGAGAGAGAATTTAAAATTCTAAGCTTTCTACAGCAAACGTTCTAAGCAAATGAGGTCATATTTCAGAGTCAGCAGTTGGTGTAAATCTGAAGGTAACATTAAAACCATCTTGCTGGCATTATTGACCCAATGTGTAAATGTATACCACATATTTAATTTTCTTATATGTTTTGCATTTGCACAATGATTTAGCTATTCTTCTAATTCCCAAGCATTGTGTAAACTTAACTATTAGTTATTATGATATTTCATTTAAACACTATTTACTATTTAAAGCATAAGATATATTCAACATGGTAGAAAACCATGGTAACATCCTGTAGGATCTATTTGAGAAACCAAACAAAGTGGTGCATGTTGAAGGTGGCCTCTTCATTCCTACGAGCATCTTTTAGTGTGATTCTCTACTCTTGAGTTTACACAATACTTTCATACTTAATGTGTCTTGTTCTCTTTTCAGCACAACTTCAAGATAAATTCTTTCCTAAGTATGTTTTTTCTTTGGGTTCACCTTGCTATTTGGCTTCTCTGGGCTTGTAAGCTATAGGCTTAATGTCCTTTGTTTATGGCTAGAGTCCACTAATGAGTGAGTACATACCATAGTTGTCTTTTTGGGTTTGGGTTACCTCACTCAGGATAGTGTTTTCTATTTCCATCCATTTGCATGCAAAATTCAAGATGTCATTGTTTTTTACTGCTGAGTAGTACTCTAATGTGTATATATTCCACACTTTCTTGATCCATTCTTCCATTGAGGGACATCTAGGTTGTTTCCAGGTTCTGGCTATTACAAATAATGCTGCTATGAACATAGTTGCACAAATGCATTTTTAGTATGATTTGGACTTCTCTTGGGTATATTCCCAAGAGTGGTATTGCTGGAACCTGAGGTAGGTTGATTCCCAATTTCCTGAGAAACCGACACACTGATTTCCAAAGAGGCTGCCCAAGTTTGCATTGCCACCAGCAATGAATGAGAGTTCCCCTTACTCCACATCCTCTCCAGCATAGGCAATCATTGGTGTTTTTGATTTTAGCCATTCTGACAGGTGTAAGATGGCATCTCAAAGTTGTTTTGATTTGCATTTCCCTGATCGCTAAGGAAGCTGAACATGACCTTAAGTATCTTTTGGCCATTCAAACTTCTTCTGTTGAGAATTCTCTGTTCAGATCATTACCCTGTTTTTCAATTGTGGTATTTAGAATTTTAATGTCTAGTTTCTTGAGTTATTTGTATATTTTGGAGATCAGATCTTTGTCTGATTTGGGGTTAGTGAAGATCCTCCTGGAAATTGAAAGCAAACAAGATCACTAGGAAAAAGTTGGAAGCACGGGGGCGGGGAAAGAGGTGGGGTGGGGGGTGGGGGAAGGGGAGAGGAGGAAGGAGAAGGGAGATGGGAAGGATGGGGGAGAGCTTGGGGGAGTGGGAGGGTGGAGATGGAGGAAAGGTGGATATTGGAGCAGGGAAGAAGAGATCTACATTAAGGGAGTCTTTTATGATTGGCAAGATACTTGGCTCTAGAGGGGATCCCAGGTGTCCACGGAGAAGTCCCCAGCTAGGTACTTGGGCAGCAGAGGAGAGGGTGCCTGAACTAGCCTTGTCCCATAGTCACATTGATGAATATCTTGATCATTACCATAGAAATTTCGTCCGATGGATGGAGATAGAGACAGAGACCCACATTCACATCAGAGCAATGGACTGAGCTCCCAAGGTCTAGTCGAAGAGCAGAAGGTGGGAGAAGATGAGCAAGGAAGTTAGGACCGTGAGGGGCTGGACCACCCATTGAGACAGTGTGCCTGATCTAATGGGAGCTCACCAAATCCAGCTAGACTGGAACTGAATGAGCATATGATCAAATCGGACTCTCTGAATGTGGCTGCCAATGGAGGCAGACTGAGAAGCCATCAATAATGACACTAGGACCTATCTCTTCTGCATGTATTATCTTTTTGGGAACCTAGTCTATTTGGATGCACACCTTCCTAGGCCTGGATGGAGGGGGGAGGGCCTTGGACTTCCCATAGGGCAGGTTACCATGCCCTCTTTTAAGGAAGCTGGGGGAGGGAGGAGGGGTGGGGGGAGCGGGAGGGGACTGGGAGAAGGGGAGGAAATGTAAATTCTTTTGAATGAAGAAAAATAAAAGAATATGAAAAAAAATCTTTCCTGAATGTGTTCTCTTATGATTTCATTTGAGAAGTATTTACTAATACTGCCTTAGAGTCCATGGCTGCTTGGATGCTTAAATTAGGTAAATTATTAATTTAAGAATTTCTTTAAAGCATCAGTACAGTCAGAAACCATTGCAGTAGTCTGTCAAAGAAGACATATCATTTACATGGCTTAAAGTTTAATATTTATTAAAATGAATATATCGTGAGTATATTCCCTAAGTGAATTAGGATGGAAGTTACAAGTATATGGGGATGTGCTTGTCTTGTTGATATGTTAGTTTTAGTAGTTAGTAAAAAATAATGTTCATTTTAAATTCTCAGAAAGATACTGAGCAGTGTACTAGAAGGCAGTGGAGACAATGGGAAACAATGGGTCAATGCAAAATTGACTAGATCATTGTTTTTAAGGATTTATAATGCATTTCAATCCTACTGCACAGGTTTATCAAAATTTTAAATTGTACATATTACTGTTTCTTAGCAGATTGTAAACAACTGGAAGTTGCTTGCAAACAAAGTTGTTTGAAGTTGATTGTAAACAACTTACCTATTCAATCAGAAATAAATATACATTTCTTTGGGTATTAGTAATTAGACATATATGGCTTAATTAATAACTTCAGATGAATAGCAAATACTTGGACAGCATCACACACATACAAACACACACACACAAATATCCCATAATTTAGACATTAGACAATTAATAACTATATTTTTCTTAATTACCTCTTATAGTGACCAAAACATAATAATAATTAGACACAAAATTCGATGAGCAAATAAATAAAATGAGAATATGTACTCATATATGCATACACATATATTAATTATTAAGATAACTAACAGATAATATTGAGATGGCTTAAATTCATATGTTTAACATGCAGAAAAGTAGTGAAATTCCATTTTAATAACAAATCACAAGTTAAACTTGCTTCTTCAAATGCCTCTAGGCTAGGATGGAGAATATTCTTCAGCAGAATTTTTAATATAGCTTACATGAGGCTGATTAAATGGAGAATTTGTGATATCTGGACTTATGGAATTGCATACATATGAACTCAGTGACCGAAATAGGAAATACATCCCCCTTTCTCTTTTTTTTCTTCTATTATGGAATCCTAAGGATGATATACTCCTGTTTAAAATAATTTCCTCATTCAGAAAGTTAGTGACATTTGGTTTTTTTCATTTACTCAACTTGGCCTTAAAAACCTATCCTCTGTGTGTGTGTGTGTGTATGTGTGCGCATGTGCGCGTGCATCTGTGTGTGTATGTTTATGTGTATGTGTGTGTATATATGTATGTTCATATATGTGTATGTGTGTGTAAATATGTGTTTGTGTATGTGGGAGAGAGAGAGAAAGAGAGAGAATGATATGCATTTCCATGTATGAATAACAGAAATAGGAATGTTGTCTGAGACTGAAAGCTAGCTACACAGAAGTTATGGCCTTTGCTGTTGTAAGGGAATTTTTATATTCTGTTGTCTGTTTCAGGGAAGTCTTAGTTGGGTGACAATTTTAAATCTGTTGTTCCCTTTCCATGTCCTATGCACCAGAGGTGATAGTCCCAGAATAAGTTTCTTATGTATCTTTAGACTATCTTTGTTATCATTCTATATTCTCAAAGAAAACATTGTTAGGTATTTAACCAGAAAACCTAGTGTAGTGGAAACTTCTTAAAATATATGAATGCAATCCTAATGAAGCTTCTAAATAATGGGGGAAATGGTGTTCCAACTGGCCATCTCTTTTCATCAAATGAAACTTCCAGTACCAGGACTGGGTAACATCCAATTGAGTTGCTGGCCAAAGTGGTCCCATAGAAATCCATAAGCAACCCAGACTGTTGACAAGACAGTAGGTTGTTCTCCACAAACTGACAGCAAAACCCAATTGCTGCAGATAACACCCATGGAATTCTTTGAACATACAGAGGTTAAGGTGGTTCCTATATAGAACTTTTACCACTACCTTCTAGTGTCTTTGGTGTGGAAAGTTACTCTAAAGGCTGCTAAAACAGAAATGTAAACACAAAGTCAGCCACAGATTCTTTGGTCTCTGTCCTCCTTACATGCCAGGGCAATGGTGGCACAAAGCTTGTGGGAATAACCAAACAATATCTGATATGACTTAAGGCCAACTCCATGATATAGAACCCATACGTGATACTGCTTGGGTAACAAAGAACCAGAGACTAGATATCCCAGAGACCTAGGGTAAAACCAAACACTACTGATCATTAAAGAAAATAGTAGTGATAAAATGACTCCTGATGATATTATGCTATACTCCCAGATCAGAGTCTTATTTAGCTTTCATAAGAGAAGCTTCCTATTGCAGCAGATTGGAACACAGAGACCCATCACCAGACAACATCCCACCACACACACATGGTGGGGGAAGCCTTGGAAGAAGCTGTAAATGGAGTGTTTCCATGAAATTCCTCCACTCAGTGCTCAGGGAACCTCTAGTGGAATAGGAGGCAGAACAAATGTAAGAGCCAGAAGGGATGATTATGGACAGCAGGAGAACAAGTCTTTCTAAATCAACTGAACAAAGCTCATTAAACCCACAAAGACTGAAGCAGGAAAAACAGGGCCTACATGGGTCAGCACCAGGTCCTCTGTGCATAACTTACAACTTTCAGTATAGTATTTTTATGGGACTCTAGTGTGGAATGGGTGGATCTCTGAATCTTGTGCCTTTTCTTGGGTTGTCTTTCCTTTGTTGGTTGCATTGTCAACTTTGATGTTATGGTTTTTGTTTTATCGTATTATATTTCATTTTGTTAAGTTTGGTTGTTATCTCTTAGAATCTTGCTATTATGAGAGACAGAAAAAGAGTGGGAGGGAATGTGGGTAGAAGCTGGGAAAAGGGAGGGGAATCTACAATCAGGATATCTTGCATGTGAGAAGAATCTATTTCCAATTAAACAGAAGAAAATAAATGTAACAAATAAACAAATTATACCAATCTTTATAGAATCAGATAAAATAGTCAGGTTACATTAAGAATATTTAGTATGTACACACACATACATGCATACACAAAGATTAGCAGCTCTGAGCTTACCCAACTACTTTAATGTACATTCTTTTTCTGTGTTGTTTGATGATACACCTGGATTAATCCATGTCTATTTTATTCACTACTGGACATCAATAATTCTGAGTGCTAAATACATAATGTTTGATCAAAAAATACTTAGTTTTAGAATTATTTTGATTAAATATTTTTATTTTTGTAGATGCAATTTAGACCCATGAAGACATATTATCTTTGTTAGTGTCAAGGTCTAAAAAATGTACAGTTATAAGATAAAACCCAGTAAAATATATGTCTAAAATAAATAATAATGTTCATACTTCTGTAATATTGCAAGTGATTTCACATATTAAACATATGTTAAGTAATTATTCATTTTTATCTGTAATTCAAATTTAATTAGAAATCCTGTAACTTTACTTAGAAAGTATGTGGAAGACTTTTGTCTCATTTATATTAAAGAACCACCTACAAGCATATTTAACGTCATCCAAACTTGATATATCTTGTCTGAGATGATATAGAAGGAGAAGAGCCCACAGAATAAGTCCAGTTCAGGAACATTTAGAGATAATTTCTGTATGAATTCATAGATCAATCACTGATACTGAAAAAGAGACATTCTGGTGTTAAGAGTAATTATTGGAACATAGCCAAAGTACAGAAAAAATGTGGAATTTGCTGTGGAGTGATGTGTTTGGGCCTTAGTAGATAAGATTCTTATATAATGGAGAACTATACCATGTTTTCCCTGTGAAAACAAGACAGGTATTCTAAGTCTAGTTATTCTAGGTATACTAGGTACTCCCTAGCTCACAGTCTAGCAACAACAACACAACATAAACGAGAACCTTCTGGTAAAAATATTTTATAAACAAATCTATATGCATTCTGTTTTCTGTTGATACCTAACAAATGAAGGAGTTGATAATAGTGGCCAAGATTAATTTTTTAAGATTTATTTATTTTACTAATTATGTGTATAAGTGTTTTTCTGCATGTTTGTGTGTGTACCACCTGCATGTGTGGTACCCACAAAGATGAGTAAAGGGCATAGAATTCCTGTGATTGTAGTTACAGACAGTTGTGAGTGACCACGTGGTACTCACTGGGAACTTAACCTGTGTGTCCTCTGCAAGATCAACAAGTGGCTTCAACCACTGAGTGAAACTCTACAACACAGTGACAATGATGTTTTTGGGGGTGATGTGGAGACAGACCCATGATTTACAGTTCAGCATTGCTGTTCATCACTGAAAGAGTCAGGGAAGGAACCCAAACAGGACAGAAACTTGGAGGCAGAAGCTGATGTAGGGGCAATGAAGGGGTGTTGATTACTGGCTTGCTCATCATGGCTTGTTCAGCCTGCTTTCTTATAGAACCCAGGACTACCAACCCAAGGATGGCACTACCTGCAAGGGGCTGGACCCTTTCCCATTAATCACTAGTTAAGAAAGTGTCCCACAGCCTGATCATATCGAGACCTTTTCTTAATTGAGGTTCCCTCCTTTCAGATAATGCTAGCTTGTGTTGAGTTGACATAAAACTAGCTACTACACCAGGCCTCCTCACCCTACCCAGATGCCCTGGGTGGACTTAGTTTCTCTGAGTGAGGGAGGGAACTCTATTGCCCTCTGTCCAACAAAAGACAGGTGGGTGGAAGGCAAAAGTCTCTATGTCACTGCACTGCTCATGTATCTACTCACTCATCTTTTTAATACATTGATAAGATATTCATTGTATGCCAGACATTATTCTGGGCTTTTGTAATAATGAAGAATTTGAATATGATGTCTTGTATACATATTTTATTAAGCACAGAGTGCAAAGCAGATAAGATTATTAGAGATTGTGATAGACACCTTGGCAGATTTAAGCAGTGTTACATAGCAGGAACTTGCTGCTTCGATTGTAGAGAACTGATTTAGTGATGGCACTCCTGAGAAGTTGCTCAGAGGTGTTGCTGTTCATACATGACCTTCCCAAGGGAGAAGGACCTAATTCTGAAGACAGCCAAGGAAGAACTCTGAAAGTGACAAGTTTAAAAGCTCTTTACTTGGGAAGATATCACTGTTTTCAAGAAGAGAAGGGTTAAAGAGTGGAAGATAAGATCCCAGAGACATACACATGGCAAGATCATGAGAGGCTCTTAGAGATCATAGTAAGGAGTTTGATTTTTTTCTGGCTGTTTTTCAAGCTTTCATGGCTTTAAGGAGGGGAATAATATGTTTTGTAAAGAGTAGTCAGTTGATGAATTATTTTGGTGTGAAAAGAATAAAAGCAGGAATAAGAAGAACACAGAATTTAGGCCACTGTAGACGTGATTCTTTGAAGGTTGAAGCTTTCAGTGGCAATGATCGACAAAGTAGGTAGGGTTGGAGTTATTTTGAAAGGGAATAGACCATGTGCTTAGAAATTTTATGTAGTTATTTCAGGTAAAATGAGAAGTGAGATTTAAATAGTTCAGTTTTTTGCCTTTAAAAAGTATTTAAATAGTGGAATGGCGAAGAGTAGAGAAGCCAAATGTGAGGAGTTAGAGTCAGAGATATAAAACTGAAAGCTCTCACTTTGTAAATAGTAACTTAAACTTTGAAAATACATGTGATTATTTAGATAATGAACACTAAAATGAGGAATAGAAAGAGACTCAGGGGGAGGGGAGGAACTTGTTGTGTCCTGCACAGCTTGATCCTGGAAACCTGACTAGGGCAAAGGGGGGTTGAAAAAAATTACATACCAAAGAAAAAACAGACACCCATACAGCAAAGCTGGGATCTGGTGGGCAGTGCTCACATAAATGGAAGGCACCTATAACTTCACCCAGAAACTCAGCACTTTTATTTTGTACAGTATGAAGATAAGGGATTAGCTAATTTTGGTGGGAGGTCTCTACAGAAGAGTCTTAGGTTGCAGTCATCTGGGAAGATGAAATTGCTTTGCTAGATTTTGCACGCGATGACCAGCCATTTCTGAAGCTTTATAATTGGGTCAGAGAAAGGCTTTGCTATTCTCTTGAGCCTTGCCTGCTGTAGGCTTTTGCATTTTTATAGGTCTGAGGCATTGGAGTCCTTGACAGGGCGGTGTTCATGTCAGCATCAGTCTTTCAGGACTTTGTCCCTACAGGAGGATGAGGAGGACAAGAAAATGTGAATGCTTAAATTCTGAGCGGGAAATTTGAGTTAAGGCACCCATCAATCAACTGGAGCTACACTCCATCTCACTCAGAAATGCTCCTTTCTGCAATGAGCTGTAGTTAGAGTGGATGTGTAATTGGTCAAAGTGTTTGAGACTGAGTTTAATGCATTCACCACCTCCAACAAGGTTCAGAGAACATCTAATAAAAAAAAAGGAAGCAGAATGTCAAAGCCAGAAGATAGATAGAGGACTGTGAACCACTGTTTGTAGGCATGGCATGGCTATTTTATTCCTGAGTTCATAAGAGCTGTGATTACTTGCACAAGACTTTCCTACAATCAAGCCAACTAAAATTCTAGCATAGATAGTGGAGGTGCATTTTAGGTGCCATACCTTCTTGATGAACTGCATGCATGGGATAGCTTCTGGATGGTTGGGAGTACGGTGAGAAACATTCTTTTTTTTTTTTGAGAATGTGGCCATTGGCAGTTTTCTCATCATCTGGTGCATAATCCCACACCATTGCAAATATGGCAAACACTAATTTAATTTGTCTTGGTAGGTTATGAAAAAAAGGCATGAGGTTGAGAGGAGGTATGCTGTGGAGAACAAAGGGGCAGCTGTAGGGAGGAAATGAGGAATGATATGATCGTATTTCATTTCATCCACTTATGAAATTCTGAAGAATAAAGAAAAGTAACAAAAAAATGGAGGACTGGGTTGTGTAGGAATCATGACAGAGAACATCCATTGGATTATGAAATGGCACTGTCAATGACTCAAGAAGACAATCTTTGTAATGGTAGAGGAGGCAGGCATATCTGAAGAGATGACAATAAATGGGAGGTGGCAGGTGACAACAGTAACTTGTAATAAGTTTTTTAGAGATGTTTTGATGTGACGAGCAGTAGAAATACCAGGTAAAGTGTACAATGATATGTGATGTCAAGAGACGATTTGGGGGAGTTGGAGACACACCAACATATGAAAAAAGAATTTGATGGCAGACTAAAGAGCAGTGTAGTGATGTGAAAGTGAAGTTCCTTGAAAGGAAGAGAAGAATGCGTCCTGGATGAACAGTTTCTCCACTGTTTCCAATTAAGAATGCAGGTTTAAGTAATATTAAGGTGCTAGAATAAATGATATTAGATGTGATGAGATTCTTCTTCAGAAATAACTGGTCTTGTAGAAAAATGTAAAACTTAAAACCGAAAAAGAGCACAGGAGCTAGTTCTAGAGAATCCTGTGAAAATTCTTGACAATTTTCTGAAAAATAAAATGATTTCATTATCCTGTCTCCTGTGTGGGTCTTTAAATATGAATAATTAATACTTCACATTTGATGCTATGTTTTACAAGGACTAACAACTTGGCATCTGATTTAGCTTTAGCATATTAGAAATATTCAGATATTAAGTCAAGACATATAAATTAAAACAAAGACATTCTGAAATATTATGTCCAGATGATGTTTGAATACACATCTTTTAAACTGTCTTTGCAATTCTAGTTGGTTGTGCCCAAAAATCTTTCTGATTGAAATCTTCAAGATTCCCCATGCACTATGCCTTTAAAATGACACTTCCTTTTTTCCTTGTATTGTTGTATTATAAATTGTAAATTATTTTTGTTATTTCTCAATTGTTTAACTACAGAGAACACCCATTTATTATGATTATCATAGAAGCTGGAGTGTGGGCACAGGGGGCATCTGAACTCATTTTTCAGTGGTCAGTATAATTAGCATTAACCTTTTAGATTGTCTGCCCCTGATATTTGGAAAAGCTGGGCAGGTTTCATCTAGGCAGAATTGTAGTTTCGTCCTTGTGCCCTTATCACCCTTAACTCTTATCTGTATTAATGGTGGAGATGTGGTCAGGTCAACTTTCAGATGGTCGTCTTAGCTTGAGACTAGGCTCTTTGCTTTTTCTTACCCCAGCACAGACTTTAAACATAAAATATTAAAGATTAAATATTTAAGTCTTTAAAGGTTTTTGGTCTACTCAATAGGATGCATTCTTTCTTTTTTTAAAGTAACAAAATAGATTATTCATTGATAATTTTATTCATGTATGTAACACATTTTGCTTATTTCTTTTCTCCATTGCTTTCTCTCATCCCACTACTGCCGAACCTCTTCTTTCTTGAAAGCCCACCCTTCCCTACTGTTTTCATGTCTTCTATTTGTGTGTGATCCATTAAATTTTTTGTTTGTGTGGTTTTTGCTTTTTAACTTTTTATTATTTTTTTGTGAATTTCACAGTATTTATCCCAATCCCACTCATCTCCCCATCTTATCTGACCCCTGCCCTCATAACTTTTACCCAAATAAAGCAGAAAAACTAAAACAAAAACAAAAATCTATTCATGGAAGCTGACTCATTGCAATGAACACTTGCAAGTAAGGATGTAAGGACTAAAGGGTATACTTTGTGACTCACTGTGATCCACTGAATTTTATTAGGGTTGCTTGCGTGCGTATGGATGAAGGCAGCATCAGTGGCTCTGCCACCTAAGAAAATGATGACTCCTCCTACACCCCTTCCCCAAGAAACCATCAATTGCCAATGACCTCATAAACTCCTACTCCTGGATATATTGCTTCTTAATCAAATAGTCATTCATTAAACTATTTTAACTTCATCCTTCAGTCCTGAATTTCAAACAATGATTAGTTCAGTGTACTTATTCAAATCCCTCCAAAAGACTTTTCAGTCATACCAAACTGATAGATTTTATTGATAATGGAGTTTTACCCCCTCAACACAATGGTTAGCTGGTGAGCAACACATTGAAGTAGTATACTCAGAACATTTTCCTGAACAGTGACAGTCGAGGCCTTGGTACTTTTCTGGGGACTATTCAGAGTTGAAATAGCGAAAGCGTCTGGATGTCTTTAAACTGACAACAGTAGTGTTGGATAACTAGGGAAACTAATACTTGTGTATCTCATTTGAGGGACTATGAAGAGTATGACCTCAGTTCTGACATAGCCACAGTTACCTGGGAGGTGGGGACAAAACTGCTTCATAGACTTCCCTTCCAGAGAAACCCTGTCAATAAGCTCAAAGTAGATTACTTTAATTATAGTTTTTTTTTTTGTCGATTGAGAGAGATGAGATAACATATGGAAAGGAAAATTATAGATAATTTGCCTCGGAGGTATATGAAAAATTGAGGACTTTTTTTATCAGACTTCAAAAATCATGTGCAATAGTTTTGATATCACAGCATTAAAAGGAAAAGATGCTTTTTAAATGTTATTTTCCAAATATGTTGCAATTATTGAGCATTCTTGGATGCTCCATTAAGGAAAATGTTTAGTACTGGAGAGAGTTGAGGTCTTTTTAGACACAGAATGTTTCAACACTATCAACTTTATTGCTGTAACAGAGTGTACTTTCATATAATATTGAGATGTTCACATAATACAGTAGATATATGTATTTACAATGTGACCTTTAATATTCTTTATCCTTCCTCATTTCTAATTTCTAAATCTATTTTCTAGGTACTTGCCATTTAAAATTAATCTAATTTTGATATTTGATTTTTAAGCACTTACACTCTGTTTTAATGACTTTATTACCATTCCTTCTTAATATTTGTACATTTGAATAATCTTTTCATTATTAGTTTTAGATCTAATGAAGATGTTGAAATGAAGAACCCAATTTTATCCTCCATAGATATCGTTTTAAGCATTCTGCCATGTCTTTGAGCATAATCCCACATTTATATTGTTAATGAAATTTTCACTGGATCTTAAAGTGCTAATTTCTAAATGACTTTGAATTAATTTTTCAAAGTATATGGCATCATATCATAACCTTAAAATTCCACAGTGCTTATAAGAATTCCAAACATCACTGTGTTCATGATTATATAAATACCCTTTAATTTCGCCAATCAGTTCTCCAAGTTAAGCTGTTTTTTTAACTCAGAGAATCAAATGCTCATAAAGCAAATGTCATGTTGAAATTAATATGTTTAGAAATAAGCCATGTGATGGTGAAGTTCAGTCATCAATAGACAAATGCCACCGAGGGAATACTTCCTACACAGTGAGTATTCAGAGACCACTAAAAATGCTGAGACACAGTTTAGTAATTTTTCTTGCCCTCACCAGTTCTGAGTCTGATAGTAACTTACTGATCCTTAAGCATTTTTCCCCTCTACATGAAAAACATATTGAAACACAAATAGTTCAATCTAAAACAATCTGATATATTTTGAAATTATCCTTTACACAAGCATTTGATAAAGGGCCCCATGAGATATGGAACACTTATCACATTTGTTCCTTCAGTTTTTGATGCAAGGCAGATAGCTGTTTACACAAAGTAGATCATAATTTACACAAAGCTAAGATAATGTAAGAAAAAATGATATCTTAATTTAGTTTTATACAATATTAAGTCACAATGTTTTAAAATGGTTCATGGTTTACTTCCCCTTTTTCTATATTTAATATATTCATATTTATTATAATTTCAATGGTTTACATCTATGCGGAGATGATTTAGAAACATTCTCAACTTAATAGTAAATAATGAGCCAGTTTCTTCTAACAAAGATACCATGATATTAGCATTCCAATGTAAGAGTTGCTTAATATCAATAGCTAAGAGCTGATCTGCCTTAAGTGATGTCAATACTCTTGCTAAATAATTTGACATTTCCTCTACATGAAGAGAGCATTAAAGCTGAATGGGCAGTTTTCAGTGTTGTCTTTGTGACTTTGCCATTGTTGCAGAGAAACAGACATACTTTTGCATGTTGACTTTGTTTGTTTTCATTTAAATAATGTTTTCTATTTATTTTACATACCTACCAGTTTCCCCTTCCTCTCCCCTCCCATCTTCTCCCCTTTCCCATCTGCCTTCTTTCCCTCCACTCCTCTTCAATCTCCATTCAGAGAGGAACAGGCCTCCCATGAGCTTGCACAAAGCAGGCACATCAAGTTGAGACAGGATCAAGCTTCTTCACTTACCTCTAGGCCAGGCCAGGTAATCCAGCATGGGAAACATGTTACCAAAAACCAGTTAAGTGCCAGGGAGAGGTCCTGCTCTCACTATTAGAAGCCTTACTGAGAGACCAAGCTACATGGTGTCACACACATGCAGAGGGCCTAGACCGGTCCTATGCAGGCTCCCTGACTCCTGGTCCAGCTTCCACGAGCATATGTGTGCTCAGCCAGCTGTTCCTATGAGTTCCCCCATCATGAACTGGTACAATTTCTGCAAGACTCTCAGAGCCGAGCCCAGTGCTTGGCTGTGGATCTCTGGGCATGTTGACTTTGTACCCTGCTCCTTTGCTGTTATTGTTCATCATATGTCAACGAGTTTTATGGTGGATGAGTCCTTGGGATCTTTAAAGTACAGGACCATCAATTCTTTGATTTGGATTTTCTTAATTTTTATTCTTTTTTAAAAATTATTACTTGAGCTAAACATTTGTTCTGGTCAGAGCTGGGAATGTGACAACATTGACTCAATCTTGATTTTAGAGTAAATTTTTCCACTTTGTCCACTAAAAGTATTGCTTTGTCATGATAGCCTTTTTAGTGTTAGGGAGTTTCTTCTCTTCCTAATTGTTTCAATGACTTTTTCTTCTTCTTTTTCTTAGTTCTGAGATTATAAAATTTCAATATGAAAAAATGTTGAAGTTTTGTAAAATGGTTTGTTGTAGTTGTTGTTTGTTCATAGAAATACTCATGTAATTTCAATCTTTGTCTATTATGTCAATAAATATAGTATATTATATTTACTGATTTGCATACATTGAGTCAACTTAACATCCCTTGAAAGAAAGTAACTTGGTTTTCATCCTTTTAAGAAGTTCTTTATTTCTATTCAAGTATTTTATTAAGAAAATTTTAATCTATGTTCATCAATAAAATTGGTTAATAATTTTCTTTTTTCTTGCTCTTATCTGGATTTGATGTTAACATATAGGAAAGATAGTTATATATCACCATGCTTACTGTCAATTATTCATAATTGCTAAGAAATGGAAGCAGTCATTCAGAAGATGAATAGGTTAAGAAATGTCGTCAAATAAACAACAGAATTTTATCCAGATAGAAAGGCAAAAGGAAATAATTAAATTTTAAAGAAAATAGATAAAACTGGAAATCATTAAGTTAAACAAAGTGATCTAGATTTAGAAAGACAAATATTATGGGAGGTGGTGGTGTATGCCTTTAATCCCAGCACTCAGGATACAGAGGCAGGTGGATCTCTGTGAGTTCAAGGCTAACCTATTCTACAAGAGCTAGTTCCCAGACAGGCTCCAAAGCTATGGAGAAACCCTGTCTTGAAAAATAAAAACAAAAACAAACAAAAGATAAAAGGAAACAAAAAGAAAAAAGAAGGACAAATACATTTTCTTCCATACATAGACTCTATGGTAGATATAAGTGAGTGTGTGTGTTTTTGTGTGTGTATGTGTGCATATGTGATGAATGGAGAACGGAAAGGATAAAAGGGGATAATGTAATATATATGATGTGAAAATAAGAGTAGTTTAGATAGAGAGTAAGAATACCAGCAAATGTGGGGCAAAGAGGAACTGAAAAATCTATAGGAGGAGATGAATATATGAAAAAGTATAATGTATAATGATATACACACAAAAATACCATCATGAAGCCAGTATTTGTATGCTAACTTAAAAAAAAAAAACTTGAGGTAGAATTTGTTCTGTCTAAAAGATGTGAAACATTTTTGTCCATGAGGTATAGAGGTGTGCTTAGCTCAGTGTTTGATAATGAGGCTCTCATTAGATCAAGGAGTCAAGTGAATAAGTCTTCACACCATTTCTGTATAGAAATATGTTTTATAATACATTGATACAGGAGTGTGCTAAAGGAAGCTGTTTTACTTGAAGAATTGTTGTCATTTATGGAAAACAGAACAGAACGGAACAACAATTGTTTGAGAACTATTTAATTGTAATTCACTAAATCTGTCTCTGAACTGGATTGAATTACTTTAGAAAATGAATTCTGGATATGGCTCTCTCTCCTTATATGCACACACACACACACACACACACACACACTACTGTGCATATCATTCTACTCTTAAATCTTTTTGATAAAATTAGAAAAAAACCCAAGAGGATAAAAATGGAAAGGAAAAACTAATAATGAAGAGTACTATTATATTAGTTTTAATTTTAGTTACTTGGTAAGTCAAACCAACTCAAACTACAAATTCACACATAAAGCTTCTGTTTGAACATGACATATGTAAAATATATTTGTATTCCTCTTTTCCTATTGTCAGAGTACTCATCTAACAAAGCCATTTTTTATGGAATACTTAATGAATTTGCATAATATCCTTGCTCAGAGGCCATGCTAATGTTCTCTGTATTATTGCAACTTTAGCATATGTGCTGCTGAAGTGAGCACAACAAAGCCAATTTTTATGTCATATGTATATGTATATACATATGTAATTATATGTGTACATGGATATAGTAATTCTATAGTGAAGGTGGAAGTAATTAACAACAAAAATATCAGATTCTATTTAGCTATTATTTATCTTGTTAAGTTTTGATAATATACCAAGAGAAACTAAGCATTGTGCTTGTATTTTCTCACAATTATTCAAAAAAATAGAGCCTTCATCCAGCTGCTGATGGAGGCAGAGGCAGAGACCCACATCAGAGCACTGGACTGAGCTCCCAAAGTCCAGTTGAAGAGTGGAAGGAATGAGAATATGAGCAAGGACGTCAAGACCATGATGGGTACACCCACTGGAACAGTTTGCCTGAGCTAATGGGAGCTCACCAACTCTAAGCAGACTGGGAAGGAACAAGCATAAGACCAAACTAGTTCCTCTGAATGTGGGTGACAGTTGCATGGCTGGGGCAGATGGAGGAGCCACTGGCAGTTGCACCAGGATTTATCCCTACTGCACATACTGGCTTTTTGGGAACATCTTCTCTTTGGATGTATACCTTGCTCATCCTTGCTATAGTAGGGAGGTTCTTGGATCTTCTACAAGGCAATGTGCTTTACCCTCTCTGAGGATTAGATAGGGTGGGGTGGCATGGGAAGGTGTGTGGTGGGAATGGAAGGAGGGGAGGGAATAGGAAATTGGATTGGTATATTTTTTAAAAAAAATCTAATAAATTAAAAAATAAAAGAAAATTTAATGTGGCCATGCAGGCTGAATAAGGATCCCAACCTGGAAATCTATAACCCTATGTTAGTGTCACCTGGGCACATGTGTGCATTTGGCTGCCAGTATCTTCAATGGGTGTCTTCCTTCATCTCTGTATCATATTTTTTGAGATATTGTGTAGAAAGAAGTTTCTGTCCCAATTGGTCCCACAGCCACTCAGTCTCAAAGAAACACACAGAGGCTTATGTTAGTTATTAACATTTTTGGCCTATTAGTTCAGGCTTATTTTTAACTGGCTCTTACAAGTTAAATTAATACATAATTCTTGTCTGTGTTTAGCCACATGGTATTTTTTATCAGTGAGGTATTCTCATCTTGCTTCCTCTGTGTCTGGCTGGTTACTGATGCTCTGCCTTTCCTTTTCTCAGAATTCTCTTAGCCTGGTAACGCTGCCTATATTTTATGCCTGGCTACTGGCCAATCAGTATTTTTTTAAACTAATACAAGTGACAAATATTTACAGAGTACAAGAACATTATCCTACAGAGTCTATCAATAAACTTGGAAATCAGGCAATCTTCTACACTCACTGGCCAACAAGACCTAAGTTATACTCCAATCTCCATCCCTGCCTCACACAAGTCATACAATATCTAAGTGTTGGGGGATCTAAAGTCAAGTCCTCATGCTTGTGCAGCAGGCCCTGTATCCACTGATCCATTGCCTCAGTACTGAAATTCATGGTTCTTATTCATGGATAGTATATAATTAAAGGGAAATTTTTTCTATTTATTGTTTTTTAGGTTAATGCTTTAGTGTTTGAAAATCAATTATATTTAACACTTCTAATTTCTTTAAACATGTAAATAATATTTAAAACTGTGTTTAAGTTGGTACTAACCACTTTTTTTATCATTTTTGTAGATTATGTATAGAAGAAGAATATTTTAAGTTAATATTTTAATTATTATTATTTTAGTTGTGTATATTTGTTAGGAACAGAATGTAATTTAATACATGACTTTAATGTTTAGTGATCGCTTCATACATGTTGGCTTTTCTACTTTCCTATTTAGATTCTTAAATCTATGTTTAACTGAAACATGTATAAAATGTGCATATTTGTGAGATATGTGATATGTGTGATGACACAGGTTATTAAAAAATATAACTGTTACACACAACACTAAGACATTTGTGAAGCATAGCCTGGTATTTCAATGCAATGCTCACTTGTCTGTTAATTGCCACTGTGTTGTCAGAGCCTTTGAATTTTTCTCTATTTCAGAATGGTAGAACTCTGAAATTGCACCCGACAATATTAGAGTCATATATCACATCCAGTGATAAAACGTGCAATGGGGACAGCCCCTGAATGAGGAGTGATGTTCTAGTGTCAATTCCAGAGTCAAATAACTGGTGATCACTGGTGTTTGTTGGGTAATACTCAAACATGAACTCTGGTTAGCTTCTGAAGTCCTTTGTTCAGATGACAGACCATACAGAAATGTGGTAGAGTAATAATATGCTGAAACACAGACTCTTGGCATTTACTCTTGGGTCACTCTTGCTGTAAGAAAACATTTTAGATTCCCTTTTTACCTTTCCTGCTGCTGGGATCAAACCCACTGTCTTATGTAAGTTATGTAAATAGTCTACTCTCAAGCTCCATTCCCAGCCCTGATTCCTTGACTCTGTTTAGAATTCCATGACAATTAGAAGACAGCATTTTCCTCATCAACCTACAGCAGACAGATGAGAATCTCTGTAACTTCTTGGTGACTTACAGGAACAACACAACTTCTTTAGACAAGGAAAGGTTAAGGAAAAGGGAATGAAGGAAAGTGTAGAGCTATGTTTCTCAAAAATAAGTCATTGATTTGTTCAGTGTTTGCGTGATCCATCTCCTCATTAGAGACTGTTGCACAGCAATCTTGAGATGTCAGAACCAGACAAAAACTGGCCAGAAAGAGATGAGAACACAAGGGCAGCCATTGTTGCAAAGTAGACACATTCCGGTACTGCACAGAATTCTATCTGTGTAGCCAATGGTTGCTTCTCTCTCCTCAAAACAAAGCCTAGATAGAGTAGCAGCTACTGACACCATTTACTCTGCCAGTGGCCAACACACACCTTACTTTTAGCTTTGAAGAAGTACGGCACTTCCTATGATTCCTTTAAGCCATCAGGAATTTCTGCAAGAAGTACATTTTATATAAAGTTTTTAACAATTGGAAAGAAGATTTTGCTTTAAACTTTGGATGTAAGCCATCTCTTGTCCTGCTTTCTGCCTCTTTTCATTATAAATTCTTCCTCTTTCATACTTTCCTTTGTTTTTCCTCTGACTTCTCCAGCTCTGGGTTTCCAGTATTGGAATTTAAGGTTCTTAGCATCTTTGAATATTAGTTTCTTTCCTAGAAACTCCAAAATGAAATAATTTTCAAGAGTATGTGGAGAGTAAGAGCTGAGGGTGACTGACACCTGTAATTTCCTGCTTTTCCGGAAAGACTCCTTCAGATTTTATGCATCTGGGGGGTAGATCTGATTGTAATGATTGTCATTCCAAAAAAAAAAAAAAAACCAAGCAGGTTTTGACCTCATGGAAAAATGTGTAACAAATGAAGTACTAGGCAGGATGACATAGAAGAAAATGGCTTTCAAGAACAAAACTGTAGTTTCACACCGTGAAATTCATTGTGGACTGTGTGGGTGAGATAGATACACTGCATCCTGGCCATCAGGAGCAGACTAGCCTGTTGGTGGCAAAACCTCATGATGGTAGAGGAAAACATGATGAACATTAGATTGGATTGTCTAATCTCTTTCCCTGCCACACCTTTAAACCCTTATTCTGAGCCCTATTTCCCAGGAAATCATCTATTTTATAAAATCATTTTATTATGGAACTAAATTAATGTCATTTTGTCTTCTGTGGTTGTGATTTCTTGACAACATAATGCTGAATATCCATTCCCACATTACTTTGAGAAAAAATTCTCATTTTCACTTCTTCTCATATATAATTTCAGCAACCATTTTATACTGTTTGGCAAGTTTTATACCATTTGTCAAGTAGCCACTATTGCCTTTTGTGTATTGTTTATTTCTCTGGATGTTCTGGTCAGTCTTTATCATCACCAAGCTGATAACTTAATCATAAGCAGAAATGTTCAAATTCATGACAAGAGGACCTTTGGTTGTATAATGTCCTATGCTATTCAGATTATCTTAATACTGATGAATGCATTTCAGATTTTAAGAGTAAACAAGATATTGGAAAGGAGAGAGAGAGAGAGAGAGAGAGAGAGAGAGAGAGAGAGAGAGAGCTATAAATATCCCAAACTGTTCCTGTCCATGGTTGTGTCACCTTTCAATAATATTTGACTCATAATTCAGAGACACTTTGTTTTCATTTCTATTCAACCAACTGAAGGTGAGGGAACAACAAATCTATTTTAACCTGTGCTCTATCATTTAATAACCATAGCATTATACAGGTGATGTAAACAACTTTCTGTGCCTGAGTTTAGCCATCAAATTGAGATTCAAAATGGCACTTATCTTATGATGATAACAGATCAAGAATAAGTGTATTTAAAAATGTTCAAGCATTGCCTCAATTCAGTGCTGATCCACATTCAACATTATCAAATAAGAAAAGTGTAAATGAAGGAAGAAGTCACACCTTGCCTCCTCTTGAGGGGGAAATAGTTATATTGTGGGATAAAAGTAGCATAATCATTGAACAGTGTCCTGATTTCATCACTAACTTGTCAATAACACAGGAAATTTAATCTTAAATTATCTTTTAAATCTTTTGACTTGCAAGCAACAAGAATAATAAATTATATCCTAACATTCCATCTACCAAAGGAAGCTCTTGACAATGATTCAGCTATACCACTGATCCATTTTCTTACTATCAGCTACTATTTTTTAAAGCAGGGCTTGCTACAAGATGGAGATCTTATCTCCAGATTATTATATAATAGAAAGAAAGAAATTTGGCCCCTGGGAAGATTGCAGAAGTATTTAAGAAGACACAGCATGACTCTTAGACAATGATGAAGGGACAAGATATGCTGAGCTATTTGTTAGGGATGAGTTGCTGTAGACCTAGGGGAATGGCAAGGGGAATGCACTCCCTTAAAACCTTCCATCAGAGAGCAAAGAAGACTAAAAGATACTATGATAAAAAAAATCTCATTGCAGTGGGTGCTGTTTTATTCACATTTCAGAGACATCAAGAAAACAACCCAGTCCATTATGATTTTATATTATATACAAGTAAGAATGTATTAGTTAAGTGTTGACACTCTTCAATGGTGATTCCAGATTCTTGGAAATAACTGTACAGAGAAGAAAACTGAGAGAGAAATGATAATACTGTAAAATTTAATGTAAACACCATCTTGAAAATGATGTGCCTTGTGATCCTAGTGTTCTACAAGTTAGCTCTTTGCATTGACTGCATTTTTTGCCTGACCCAGTTGGTACTTTTTAGTAACTGAAAGCTAAAAATTAATCGAGGAATATATAACAAAATAAAAGGATGAGAAGGAAGTATCAAATCTACCATTTTCTGATCTTTGGAGCTAACTATAAGATGTTTTAGAACCTGTTTCAAGATTTTTTCTTCCTTCTTTCCTTTCAATTTTTTGTTTGGATGAATAATTCTATTAATTTATAAAATATAATGTTCTTTTATGATAATTTTAAAATCCATATTCATATTTCCAAACTTTTCAGCTTTTCTTCCTAAATGTAATCACTTCAGACTTGTCATTGGTTTTAAATTTAACTTGAATTATTTCCAGTTTGATGCTTCTTTTTCATGTTATTAATTTCACATTTTTAAACATTAAAGATTTTTTAAAAATTATTAGTTTATTAATTGTACTGTATAAGGTGTTAATGGCAATTCTCATATATGAGTGTAATATATTTTGAATATATTTACCCCTTCCATTACCCTTTCATATTCATTTATCATTCTGGTACTGACTTTACACTTGAATTGCAAAGTGATCAGCTGAAACATTTGCTCAGAATTGTTGCTTTGCTTCCTGTAGAAGTTTTCAGGTTTTATTTTTAATATCTCATATTTTTAGTAAATTTGACTTTAAGACAAAGTATATCTTAAGAAATCCTTGATTCTATGTGACTGCAATAGTTACATTGCTCGTGAAGTTTTAGATAATTTTACTAATGTTTTCAACACTAAATACACAGTAAATTAGATTTGACTAAGTGCAATGGCTGACTTCAGAAAATTGGAATCTTCATGCAGGTATCCTATGAAGAAGAAAATTATTTTCATCTTGGAAGTTATGGTTCTAAGAGTCATTCAATGTTATTAACATTACATTGAAAGTCACATGATGTCAGTACCATTTTATTCCATTCTTCAAAGTAGTCATGACCACTTTAAGCACAAGGAAAGACGGAGCTGAGCAGAGCAGAGCAGGCAACTCTCAGTAAGCCCGCCCTTGGGACTGGGAATCCCTGGGCTAGGAAGGAGCCCAACCAGCTTCAGCAGATTCATCTGGACCCTGGCTGATACACCCGGACAGAGGGACCAAGCCACCGAGACTCTCCCTAACACATTTGAAGGAAAAGATGGGCAGGCGCCAATCAAAGAATTCATCCAACAACCTGAAATGCAACATGATAACACCAAAATCCAGAGAGTATGCAAGAGGAAAACCCGAGCAACCTATCCCAGAAGAAGTAGAAGAAATTGATTTTAAACGTAACTTTATGAAATTTATAGAGACCTTTAAAGAAGAGGTGAAAAACTCCTTTATAGAAAGGGATGAGATTTCACTGTCTCAGGTCTACTCTGGCCCAGGTCGCTGGCTCAGTCCTTGTCTGCCAATATCCCTGGAGCTGATACACTCCCACTCGCATGGAGCTTGCTTTCTCAGGCCCATTCCGGCCAAGGTAGCTGGTTCAGTCCAAGATCAGTCTTATTATGGACGTTTTATCACAAATTTCTTTT
>PVIU01009135.1:30808-78434 GCA_004026605.1 Ondatra zibethicus
TGTATTTGGATCTGAACCCTTAGGATTGGTTGTCTTCTGTCTTCTGCTCCTCCACTGAACCTTGGGAGCTCAATCCATTGCTCTGGTGTGAATGTGGGTCTCTGTCTCTATCTTCATCCATCGGACGAAATTTCTATGGATGTGATCAAGATATTCATCAGTGTGACTATGGGACAATGCTAGTTCTGGCACCCTCTCCACTGCTGCCCAAGGACCTAGCAGGGGACATCCCTGTGGACACCTGGGATCTCCTCTAGAGCCAAGTATCTTGCCAGTCCTAAAATGACTCCAATAATGTAGATATCTTATTCACTTCTCCAATATCCACCTTTCCTCCATCTCCACTCTCCCACTCCCCCAAGCTCTCCTCAGTCCTTCCCTTCTCCCTTCTCCTTTCCCCTCTCCCCTCCTGCGCCCCCCTACTCCACCTCTATGCCTACCCCTGTATTCCCACCTTTTACCTGATAATCTTGTTTGCTTCCAATTTCCAAGTGGATCTATATATGATTTTCTTTGGGTTTGCCTTGCTATTTGGCTTTTCTGGGCTTGTGAGCTATAAGCTTAGTGTCCTTTGTTTTATGGCTACGGTCCACTAATGAGTGAATACATACCATAATCGTCTTTTTGGGTTTGGGTTACCTCACTCAGCATAGCATTTTCTATTTCCATCCATTTGCATGCAAAATTCAAGATGTCATTGTTTTTTACTGCTGCGTAGTACTCTAATGTGTATATATTCCACACTTTCTTGATCCATTCTTCCATTGAGGGACACCTCGGTTGTTTCCATGTTCTGGCTATTACAAAGAGTGCTGCTATGAACATAGTTACGCAAATGCTTTTGTAGTATGTTTGGGCATATCTTGGGTATATTCCCAAGAGTGGTATTGCTGGATCCTGAGGCAGCAAAATCCACAGGAACAGAAATTTCATCCGATGGATGGAGATAGAGACAGAGACACACATTCACATCAGAGCCATGGATTGAGCTCCCAAGGTGCAGTTGAAGAGCAGAAGGTGGGAGAAGATGAGTAAGGAAGTTAGGACCGTGAGGGGCTGGTCCACCTACTGAGACAGTGTGCCTGAACTAATGGGAGCGCACCAACCCAGCTGGACTGGGACTGAATGAGCATATGATCAAACCAGACTCTCTGAATGTGGTGGTGAAAGGGGGCGGACGGAGAACCCATCAACAATGACACCAGGACCTATTTCTTCTGCATGTATTATCTTTTTGGGAACCTAGTCTTTTTGGATGCATACCTTCTTAGGCTGGTCGGGAGGGGGGCGGGCCTTGTACTTCCAACAGGGCAGGGCACCATGCCCTCTTTTAAGGAAGGAGGTAGCGGGAGGGGACTGGAAGAAGGGGAAGTAATGTAAAAAATTTTATTTATTTAATTATGTTTTTGAATGGAAAAATAAAAAAAATTAAAAAAACAAAAAAGAAAGGGATGAGAAAACTAACAAAAAGTAGGAAGAAATGAATAAATTCCTCAAAGATACCCTAGAAAACCAAGAAAAAGCAATTAAACAGGTAATGGAAACAGTTCAAAACTTGAAAACTGAAATGGAGGCAATGAAGAAAACACAATGGCGGGAAATGGAAAATCTGGATAAACGAACGGGATCCACACAGACAAGTATAACCAACAGAATACAAGAGATAGAAGAAAGAATCTCAGATGCAGAAGATACGATAGAGAAAATAAACTCAGTGATAGAAGAAAACAACAAATCCAACAAATTTGCAACACAAAACATCCAGGAAATCTGGAACACCATGAAAAGACCAAATCTAATAATAACTGGGATAGAAGAAGGAAAAGAATTCCACTCCAAAGGCCCAGAAAATATATTCAACAAAATTATTGAAGAAAACTTTCCCAACCTAAAGAAGGATATTCCTATGAAGGTTCAAGAAGCATACAGAACACCAAATAGGCTGGATATAAAAAAAAAATCATCCCCTCGCCATATAATAATCAAAACACAAAACATGCAGAATAAAGAAAGAATATTAAGAGCTGCAAAGGAAAAAGGTCAAGTAACATATAAGGGTAAACCTATCAGAATTACACCTGACATCTCTATGGAAACCATGAAAGCCAGAAGGTCTTGGATAGATGTGCTGCAGACACTAAGAGACCATGGATGCAAGCCCAGACTACTATACCCAGCAAAGCTTTCATTTACCATCAATGGAGAAAACAAGATATTTCAGGATAAAAAAAAAATTTAAGCAATACATAGCCACAAACCCAGCATTACAGAAAGTACTATAAGGAAAACCACAACAAAAGAAAGCAAACAACACCCATAATAACACAGATATCTAACAGCCCTCCACTGGCACAACTCAAAGAAGGGAAACACACAAATCTGCCATCCAAAAAAAATAACCGTAGTTAATAACCTATGGTCATTAATATCACTTAATATCAATGGCCTCAATTCACCTATAAAAAGGCACAGGTTAAGAGAATGGATATGAAAACAGGATCTAACATTCTGTTGTTTACAAGAAACACACCTCAACCACAAAGACAGACATTATCTCAGCGTAAAGGGTTGGGAAAAGCTTCTTCAATCAAACGGCCCTAAGAAACAAGTGGGTGTGACTATACTAATATCGAACAAAATCGACTTCAAACTAGAAACAATCAGAAGAGATGGAGATGGACATTTTATACTCTTAACAGGAATAATCCATCAGGATGAAGTCTCAATCCTGAATATATATGCCCCTAATATAAAAGCACCCACAATGTAAAGGAAACATTACTAGAACTCAAAGCACACATCAAAACCCACACACTAAGAGTAGGAGATTTCAACATTCCTCTCACACCAATGGACAGGTCAACCACACAAAAACTTAACAAAGAAATAAGAGAACTAACAGAAGTAATGAATCGAATGGACTTAATAGACATCTATAGAACATTCCGCCCAAAAAGGAAAGAATATACCTTCTTCTTTGCATCTCATGGAACCTTCTCAAAAATTGATCACATATTCGGTAACAAAGCAAACATCCACAGATACAAAAAGATTGGAGTAACCACCTGTGTCTTATCGGATCATCATGGAGTAAAGTTAGAATTTAACAACAATTCCACCAACAAAAAGCCTACAAACTCATGGAAATTGAATAGTCAACTACGGAACCACTCCTGGGTCAAGGATGAAATAAAGAAAGAAATTAAAGTCTTCCTTGAATTCAATGAAAATAAAGTCATAACATGCCCAAACCTATGGGACACTATGAAAGCAGTGCTAAGAGGAAAGTTCATAGCACTTAGTGCCCACATAAAGAAAACGGAGAAAGCTCACATTAGTGACTTACCTGAAAGCTCTAGAAAAAAAAGAAGCAGACTCACCCAGGAGGAGTAGAAGACTGGAAATAATCAAACTGAGGGCTGAAATCAACAAACTAGAGACACAGAAAACAATCCGAAGAATCAATGAAACAAAGAGCTGGTTCCTTGAGAAAAGCAACAAGATCGACAAACCCCTATCCAAACTAATCAAAAGGCAGAGAGAACACTCATATAAACAAGATCAGAAATGAAAAGGGGGACATAACAACAGATACTGAGGAAATTCAGAGAACCATTAGATCTTACTACAATAACCTGTATGCCACAAAATTGGAAAATGTAAAAGAAATGGACAGTTTTGTAGATAAATACCATATACCGAAATTAAATCAAGACCAGGTGAACAATTTAAATAGACCTATAAGTAGCGATCAATTAGAAGCTGTCATCAAAAACCTCCCAACCAAAAAAAGCCCAGGACCAGATGGTTTTAATGCAGAATTCTACCAAAACTTACAAGGAGAGCTAACACCTCCTTAAGGTGTTTTGCATAATAGAAACAGAAGGGTCATTGCCAAACACTTTTTATGAAGCTACAGTTACCCTGATATCAAAACCACACAAAGACGCAACCAAGAAAGAGAATTACAGAACAATCTCACTAATGAACATCAATGCAAAATTTTCAATAAAATACTAGCAAACTGAATAAAGAACACATCAAAAAAATCATCCATTTTGATCAAGTAGGCTTCATCCCAGAGATGCAGGGCTGGTTCAACATATGTAAATCTATCAATGTAATCCATTATATAAATAAACTGAATGAAAAAACCCTTATGATCATTTCGTTAGATGTTGAAAAAGCATTTGACAAAATTCAACACCACTTTATGATAATGGTCTTGGAGAGATTAGGGATACAAGGTTCATATCTAAATATAATAAAAACAATATACAGCAAGCCAACAGCTAGCATCAAATTAAATGGAGGGAAACTCAAAGCGATTCCACTAAAATCAGGAACAAGACAGGGCTGTCCACTCTCCCCATATCTCTTTAATATAGTGCTTGAAGTTATAGCAATAGCTATAAGACAACATAAGGAGATCATGGGGATTCGTATTGGAAAGGAAGAAGTCAAACTTTCGTTATTTGCAGATGATATGATATTGTACATAAGTGACTCCAAAAACTCTACTAAAGAACTTCTACAGCTGATAAATATCTTCAGTGATATGGGAGGATACAAGATCAACTCAAAAAAAAAATCAGTAGCCCTCCTATACACAAAGGATAGAGAAACAGAGAGGGAAATCAGAGAAACATCACCTTTCATGATAGCCACAAATAGCATAAAGTATCTTGGGGTAACACTAACCAAGGAAGTGAAAGATCTATTTGACAAGAACTTTAAGACCTTGAAGAAAGAAATTGAAGAGGAACACTGTCTCAGTGGGTGGTCCAGCTCCTCGTGGTCCTAACTTCTTTGCTCATCTTCTCCCGCCTTCTGCTCTACGACTGGACCTTGGGAGTTCAATCCATTGCTCTGATGTGAATGTGGGTCTCTGTCTCTATCTCCATCAATCAGACGAAATTTCTATGGATGTGATCAAGATATTCATCAGTGTGACTAGGGACAATGATAGTTCTGGCACCCTCTCCTCTGCTGCCCAAGGACCTAGCTGGAGACAGTGTGCCTGATCTAATAGGAGCTCACCAAATCCAGCTGGACTGGGACTGAATGAGCATATGATCAAGCTGGACTCTCTAAATGTGGCTGCCAATGAGGGCAGAATGAGAAGCCATCAACAATGACACTAAGACCTATCTCCTCTGCATGTATTAACTTTTTGGGAACCTAGTTGATTCGGATGTTCACCTTCCTAGGACAGGATGGAGGGGGGAGGGCCTTGGACTTCCCACAGGGCTGGGCACCATGCCCTCTTTTAAGGAAGCAGTCGGGGGGAGAGCAGGAGGGGACTGGGAGAAGGGGAGGAAATGTAATTTCTTTTTTTTTGAAGGGAAAAAATAAAAGAATATGGGGAAAAAAAGAAATTGAAGAGGATACCAGAAAATGGAAGAATCTCCCATGCTCCTGGATTGGTAGGATCAATTTAGTAAAAATGGCAATTCTACCAAAGGCAATCTATAGATTCAATGCAATACCCATCAAAATCCCAACAAAATTCTTCATAGACCTTGAGAAAACAATAACTAAGTTTATATGGAAAAACAAAAAGCTAAGGATAGCCAAAACAATCCTATACAATAAAGGAACTTCTGGAAGCATTACCATCCCTGACTTCAAACTCTATTACAGAGCTACAGTAATGAAAACAGCTTGGTACTGGCATAAAAACTGAGACTTTGACCAATAGAATCAAATTGAAGTCCTGGATATTATCCACAAACCTATGAACACCTCATATTTGACAAAGAAGATAAAATTATACAATGGAAGAGTGAAAACATCTTTAAGAAATGGTGCTGGCATAACTGGATGTCAACCTGTAGGAGAATGAAATAGATCCTTATCTATCTCCATGCACAAAACTCAAATCTAAATGAATTAAAGACCTCAATATAAATCCGACCACTCTTAACCTGATAGAAGAGAAAGTGGGAAGTAGCCTGCAATACTTGGGCACAGGAGACAACTTCCTATGTAAAACCCCAATGGCACAGACAATAAGAGCAACAATGAATAAATGGGACCTCCTGAAACTGAGAAGCTTCTGTAAAGCAAAGGACACTAATTAAGACAAAAGCATCCTAATGAATGGGAGAAAATCTTCACTAACCCCACATCGGACAAAGGTCTGATCTGCAAAATATACAAATAACTCTTGAAACTAAACATTAAAATTCTAAATAACCCAGTTAAAAAATGGGGTAATGATCTGAACAGACAATTCTCAACAGAAGAATTTCGAATGGCCAAAAGATACTTAAGGTCATTTTCAACTTCCTTAGCGATCAGGGAAATGCAAATCAAAACAACTTTGAGATACCATCTTACACCTGTCAGAATGGCTAAAATAAAAAACACCAATGATAGCCTATGCTGGAGAGGATGTGGAGTAAGGGGAACTTTCATCCATCACTGGTGGGAATGCAAACTTATGCAACCTCTTTGGAAATCAGTGTGGCGGTTTCTCAGGAAATTGGGAATCAACCTACCTCGGGATCCAGCAATACCACTCTTGGGAATATACCCAAGATATGCCCAATCATACTACAAAAGCATTTGTTCAACTATGTTCATAGAGCATTATTTGTAATAGCCAGAACCTGGAAACAACCTAGGTGCCCCTCAATGGAAGATGGATCAAGAAAGTGTGGAATATGTACACATTAGAATACTACTCAGTGGTAAAAAACAATGACATCCTTAAATTTGCATGCAAATGGATGGAAATAGAAAACAGTATCCTTAGTGAGATATTCCAAACCCAAAAAGATAATTATGGTATGTACTCACTCATTAGTGGACCCTAGTCATAAACAACAACATTATGCTTATAGCTCACAAGCCTGGCAAAGCCAAATAGCAAGGTGGACCCAAAGAAAAACATATATAGATCCCCCTGGAAATTGGAAGCAACAAGATTGCCTGGGAAAAGGTGGAGGCACGGGAGTGGGGATGAGGGAGAAATAGGGTTGGAGGGGAGTGAAAGGGAGAGAGGGAGGGAGAATGGAGGAGGGAAGGACTGGGGAGAGCTTGGGGGAGTGGGAGTGTTGAGATGGAGGAAGGTGGATATTGGAGAAGGGAATAAGATATCTACATTAAGGGAGTCATTTTAGGATTGGCAAGAGGGGATCACAGGTGTCCACGGGGATGTCCCCAGCTAGGTACTTGGGCAGAAGAGGAGAAAGTGCCTCATCTAGCCTTGTCCCATAGTCACATTGATGAATATCTTGATCTTCACTACAGAAATTTCATCCGATGGATGGAGATAGAGACAGAGACCCACATTCACATCAGAGCAATGGACTGAGCTCCCAAGGTCCAGTTGAAGAGGAGAAGGAAGGAGAAGATGAGCAAGGAAGTCAGGACCAGGAGAGGCTGGTCCAGCACCCGAGACAGTGTGCCTGATCAAATGTGAGCTCACCAAATCCAGCTGGACCAAGACTGAATGAGCATATGATAAAACCGGAATCTCTGAATGTGGCTGTCAATGGGGGCTGACTGAGAAGCCAATGATAATGGAACTGGGACCTATGTCTTCTGCATGTATTAGCTTTTTGGGAATCTACTCTATATGGATGCACACCTTCCTAGGCTGGGATTGAGGGGGGAGGGCCTTGGGCTTCCCACAGGGCAGGGTACCCTGCCCCCTCTTATGGAAGCAGGGGGAGGTAGGAGGGTTAGTGGGGGAGTGGGAGGTGATTGGGAGAAGGGGAGGAAGTGTAAATTTTTTGAATGAAAAATAAAAGAATATAAAAAATCAATATAACAGTTTATCATCAAAAACACTGATGGTATGGACTGAAGCAGGGTAAGAACTTGCAAGTTGGAACTGATGCACAGGCCATGGGGGAGTCATGCTTACTAGCTTGCTATCCATGCCTTGCTCACCGTGATTTCTTATAGAATGTAGACAACCAAGCCCAGGGATGCCAACATCCACAGTGGACTGGGCTCTTCTCCATAAATCAATAATATAGAAGATGCTCCATGGACTTTCCTATAGCCCAGTTTTATGGAAAGGCATTTCTTAATTGTAATTGCCTTCTTTCAGATGAATTTTGCTCTGTCAAGTTGACATAAAACTACCCAGCAAATGGACCCCTTCTCAACTTGACAGATAAACACATCAGTGTAAAGCCACCACTTTTCCTCTATTGTTCATTACCATGCCCACACAGTAATTCAAACATTATAATATAAAACATTTTGCACACTTAAAAAGTCACATACTCATAGATTCAAACACTTTAAAAATTCAGTTTAAAAAATGCTCCCAAGTTTCATTTAAAATTGAAAGTCTTTGAACTGGGGAGTCCTGTAGTATCAAAAATAAGTTAATACTTTCTTATTTTAAGAGGGAAGAATCAAGGCACAGTCATAATCAGATCAAAGCAAAATCAAACTTCAATAGTATAAATCATTCAATGTCCAATATCTGGGTATTTCCTAAATAACTCAGGCTTACCTTCTCAGGGACAACACTGCACACAATGGTGTCAAACCTCAGCTGCTTTCCGTGACTCCTCATACCTTCAAAACGAGTACTACCTGGGTACTCTTAAATATGACAAGTTTGGATGCATCAAGAGGCACAATCTTAGCTACCTCTGGAACATAGTTTCTGTGTGCTGACTCTGAGCAATTTCTTCCAAGAAGATTTCCTGTCATTGACACTCGTCCCATCTTAATCACTGCTAATTTCTTAGTTTCAGCTGATAACTATCAATTTTCCCAGTAAAGCAAAGGTTTTACTTCAGTGGTTCTAGTCTTTTGTTAATTACAGTTAATTCTTCTGCCCCAGATACCCAGAAACACAGATTTTCAACTCAAAGTAGCAAATGGCTCTGATAGTCTTTAAGTGACTCTCAAATTTTCTTCTGGAACTTCACATGCCTGACCTTCTCTGCCTGCGTTGTTCTCAACATTCTTATCTTGATGCTACCACAGAAAAGCTCACCGAGCTTTGACAACTCGATGGTTTTTCTAGTTCAAAGTTCCAAGGTCCTTCCCCAGTCAGCCCCACAATATGTTCAGATCTGTCACAGCAATTCCTGGTACTATCCTAGTACCAATTTGTCTTAGTTAGCATGACTATTGCTGTGATAAAATACCATGACTAATAGCAACATGGGGAAGAAAAGGTTTATTTTACTCACAATTCCTTATAAGACTTCACCATCAAAAACATTGAGGGCAGGAACTCTAGAAGCTTATGGAGGAGTACTGCTTATTGGTTTGCTTTCTGTGACTTGTTCAACCTGTTTTCTTTTAGATCCCAGGACCAATAGCCCAGGGATGGCACTACCTATCAATCACTAATTTAAAAATTTCACAGCCGGGCAGTGGTGGTGCACGCCTTTAATCCCAGAACTTGGGAGGCAGAGGCAGGTGGATCTCTGTGAGTTCGAGGCCAGCCTGGTCTACAAGAGCTAGTTCCAGGACAGGCTCTAAAGCTACAGAGAAACCCTGTCTCAAAAAACCAAAAAAAAAAAAAAATTCACTACAGGCTTTCCTAATGCCCAATATTACTGAGACATTTTCTTTTTTGTTTAAATATTTAAAAATTATTTTGCATATCAAGCTCCATTCACCTACTCCCATTCCCTCCCTCCACCTCCTTTCTACACTGCTCCATTTATTCCTCCATCTCCATTCAGGAAAGATAAGGCCTTCCATGGGAGTCAACAGAGCATGGCATATTGAGGCATATGCCACGAGGCAGGATCAAGCTCCTCCCTCTACATCAAGACAGAGTGAAGCATCACACCATAGTGAATATGTTCTAAAAAGTCAGCTCATGTGCTGGGGATAGGTCCTGGTCTCATTGCTAGGGTTCCAACAAACAGACCAAGCTACACAATTGTCACCCACATGCAGATAGTCTAAGTCAGTCCTATGCAGTGTTCCTGGCTGTTGATCTAGAGTCTCTGTGGGTTTTTGTGTCATGATCTTCACTCTCCTTGCTCATATAATCCTTCCAACCTCTCCCTAACTGGACTCCTGGAATTCACCCCAGTGCTTGGCTGTTGATTTCTGCATCTGCTTCTGTCATGATAGTTACATGATAATAATTAGGGTAGTCACCAATCTGATTACAGGAGAAGGCTAGTTCAGGCACCCTCTCTGCTATTGTTAGGAGTTTTAATGGGGTCATCTTTGTGTATTCCTGGGAGTTTCCCTAGCATCAGATTTCTCCCTAATTCCACAATGGCTTCATCTATCAAGATATCTCTTTCAATGCTGGAGACATTTTCTTAAATAAGGTTCCTTCTTCTCAGATGACACTAGCTTGTGTTGAGTTGACATAAAACTATCCAGCACATCTGCAGATTTCATATTTCATTTTTTAACAGCTGAATGTTATTCTATTGTGAAAGCAAATCACTTTTCATTATCCTCTCATCAGTTGGTATACATCTATATTGCCTTTTCTTCTTGGCTACTGTGAATAGAACAGCAATAACCATGGATGTACAGTTATCTCAATATTATGATACAGAGTACTTTGTGTGTATGCCCAAGTGGTAAAGCCAACATGGGATAGATCTGTTTCTAGTTTTTTGAGGAACCTCAACACTGATTTTTGAAGTGATACATACTTACATCATAAATCATGGAGAAATCTAACTACTACTCATTCGAAAATTTTATCCTTATTATCTGCTTTCAAAATGCTGTAAAGTGCATGCCACCTTAGGAGAAAAGTCATCATAAATCTTATTTAGCTGTGAACTATAGCTCCAATAAAGACTGACCTGACAGGACTTGCCCATTGGTGCAATAATTTTCTCAATATCATGGGAGCAACCATCTACATTATCACTGGATTTAAGGCCTGCTTTGCAAGATGAGTCCCATACCTGGGACCTTTGTTGGGCCAAAAACATATGGCTAGGGGATAATTTACTACTCTTATTTTGCTGAAGCAACAGAAGAGTCAACAATTCTAATGGCTCATTGTTATGGACATAGATTAATTCATCTTACAATCCTCATCAATGAAACACTTACTTACAGTAGATCGTGATTAACACAAAGACTCACAGTTAGCCAAAATATGGAAGACAAGAAGTCATAAAATGCTCAGCCCTAAACTGGTGTTCCAAATTATATCTTCTCCTCCAGAAGCCTATAGACCATTACAGAGGAGTGACAGAAAGACAATAAAAGCCAGAGGCGGTAGATGACTAAAAGATGATGTGTCTTCTGGACACATCAGGGTAGCAGTACATATGTTCTAACAGCAGTTATGACAGCATACACAGGGCCTGTGAAGCCTCAAACCAGACCAGATCCCAGCATGGAGAGATGAGTACATCAGCTAGGAGCCTCTGATAATTAATAGCATTCAGGAGAGTCACTTTTCTTCAACAGTAGACCCTTGTAAGTCAACCACACTGCAGTCGAAGGCAACACGTATAAGAATATATGGACAGCACAAATAGGACCTCCTGATGAGTTTTTTTAAAAAATAAAAAGAATATACATTTGGTTGTATAGGGAAGAGGAGTTCTGGAAGGAGCTGGTGGAAGGATATGAATAAAACATATTGCATAAAATTATCAAAGAGTTAATAAGAGAAATAGTCTATTATTTCTCAGATGTAAGACAAAATTGTTATTGCTAAAAGCTCTCTATCATATACGAACTTGCTAATTTACTTCTTCATATACTTATTTTTGAGAAGTCATGTCTACCTACTACCATCTGTTCCTCATGGAGGGCTTGAGAATACAGTGTCTATTACATGGGAGCACTAGCTCAAGAGATAGACTTTCTTAGTGAAATGCATTGAGGCAGGGCAATAGCGCAAGCACATGCAAACTCACAATGAATAAGCAAAATGGGTCAAAACAACATGTCAGCCAATCAAAAGCACCGTAACTAATGATGTATATTCCTAGCCAATCACAACATGACAGCAGCGACTTCCAATTTCAAATGGACTAATAACATTTCCAAGGCAGCTTAATTTTCCTAACCCTATAAAAACCCTGATTCTTTTACAATAAAGAGCTTTTACACTGGAAATCTTTCAGAATCTGTGTCGTTGCTCCTGCATCTTCTCACCTCCCCCTTCCCGAAACGGGGATAACACAACAGGTAGCAGCAACAAGCCCAAAACATCTGGCGCCCAGTGTGGAAGGCCTTTTCCTTTTGCTTGCTTTTTGGGTCCTCCTTACCCTCTTTTGGGCATTTGTCTTTCTTGTTTACTTCCTCCATTGCTGTCCCCATCCCAACTTTCTACTGATATCTTGATTTTACCCCCTTCAGCTGTTTTCAGTGAGTTGACCCCTATTTTGGTTTTCTAAGTCCTTGGTGAGTTGAGGCCTTCTTTCCTATCCCTATATTTTATTTTATTTTCCCCGTTTGTCTTCCCGGTTAAAACCTCTTCATCATGACATGGTTTGTTCTGGTACCTCCACATAACGGCTGACCACCCAAGAGGTAGAACCAATAAAAGACCCTCCAACAGGTCCTTTTTGTCCAGAGACACTGTGTGAGCATATGGCTCCAGTTATGTTGCCTTTGTCAGCTATGTGCCCTCCCAGAGGCAGCAGGGCCAGTAGCAGTCTGGGAACCATGCAGGGGTACGTGAGGGTGACTGATCCTACCCCTATTCTCCTTATTTTGAGCACGTACTCAGACAATGGGCCATTCAGCTTCAAGCCCATTACAATTGGTACTCCATGTTGAAGCCAGGCCTTGACCCCTCAGGTTTCCTCCAATGACGTTCTGCTTATGATGATGTAGCAGAGGCCCAAACCCATACAAACTTGTAATTTGGACTTAATATTACCCATGGCATGCTTACTGGCTACAGACAATACACTGATCCTGTTTCACAATCCATGATTGGCCTAAATGCCAATTTCCAACAAGTGTTTGACCTAACCTTCAGGCCCTCAAACTTTGTATGCCCCAGGACAGTGCAATCTTGTCCAGCAGGCTGTGGAACCAGTTTCCAGAATTTTTGACCTGTGTCACCAATGCTGTTAAAAAGTGTGTCCCATCTGTCCTTACCAAGGATATCCTTATTAAACAGCTAACCTGGGAGGGGCTCAACACTGTCACCCATAATGTCATCGCACCTGTTAGAAATGAGGATATTCATAAGTGGGTCTTGGCCGCTTGTGATATTGACACACAGAACAGTCCCATTTCTACCATAACAGCTTCTATGTTTAATGCCAAACTTGACAAAGATGATAATTCTGCCCCACCAGACTGTACTTGCTGGGGATGTGGACAGTCTGGCCACTTATGTAGGGTCTATTCCAGGGCTCATCCCAAAAACCCAATGTCATAAATGCCAAAAAAGCTCTCATTGGGCATGAGATTGTAGAAGCTCCCAGCAGGGCCTTATATGAATGATAGACTAGACAATGGCTTCATGCTCCTGGTGCTTGAATTGAAGTGGTGTGCCTTGGTTTACAATGGTTAAGGAGAACTGGTTCTCATCCACTAGGCAGATCTCTTCAATTTCAGAGGCATAGTAGATGTCATTTAAACAGACAGATTGCCCCAATATTTTTGCTCTCTTTTCTAAGGTTACTTGAACAGCAGTAGAACAAACCTTAATAGACATTTTTTTTGTCTTTTTAAGTTAGCTTGAGAGCATTGTGGAACACCTTTAGGTCCGTTTCCAAAGTCAAGGTGGCAACAGGGAGTTTCTGTTGCTCATGATCTATGTGCTCAGCTAACTTCTGGGGACAGTCTATGAAAATAAGCCATTTGCTGCCCTTCAGGCCAGTCAGCAGCCACTCACAGTACTTGGTGTACTCCCTCACCTAGAAATTACAGTTATAGATAGAGACATTGTCATAAGCAAAGCCAGGAAAACAACAAACCACTTAAAGAGGAAGTCTGTTTTAAAGCTATTGCTAAGTCCAGTATGGGCATGCTAGATAATCATTTCCCTCAGGACAGATGAATTTCTGTCCTACCCCTTTCAAAATTAAAGACATAAAATGCCACACCATCAAAAAATGCTATCCTCCAGGCCACTATAAGTTTTACAGATTCCAATAAAACTAATTTTGGGTTAATAATAATGGGAATTAATCAAAATGAAAAGGCCTATACCTGACCAAATTCTGGATCAGTACAACTAGGGGAGTTATTGGCAGTTTGTAAGGTATTGGAAATGACCCAATCAGAACCCATAAATATTTTTCAGATAGCTGCTATGCCACACAAACATGCAAAAATACTATCTTTTGCAAAATTAAAGTCCCCAAAGGATTCCATCTCCAAAACCATGCAAACTATTCAAGACTTATTATAGTCCAGAGGACACTGCTGGTACATATCCATATCAGATCTCATATGGGCTGCCAGAAATGCTAGCAACAGGCAAGCACAGTGTAGAATGTCTAATTATGACTATGACAGTGTTCTTACCTTTGCTGGAACAGGCTGGCCTCCTCCTTCAGCAATTTCATTTGTCCCCCCAAAATTTGCACAGATTTTTACTTGGTTTACCATTGCCCAATTGTAAACGTTTAATCAGAACCTATGCATCTTAACTTGACCCAATTTATCTACCACGTTCTTTGGCCAAGTATGGGATCACATAAAATCCCTGCTAGATCCCAGGAGGTAGTGGCTCTAATATTTCTGCTTAAGTCTCTCCTAAAGCTAAGATCCTGATCCTGACTACAGCAGGTGAACAATGCAACACTCTAGGAGTTAATGGCTATGGAGTATGTTGGACCAAAACCTTTAGAAGAGGTGGTTCATGTTTGGTTTATGCAAATACAGAAGGCCAATTAAAACCCTAGTTCTCCTAAAAGTATCCCCTTGCTTCTGAGTTCTTGAGACCTTCCAGGGACCCAACCCTTCTAGGGCTGGTAGTCAAAGATGGATAAGAGCCTATCTGGCAGTCAACCTAAGACAGGCACAGCCCAAAATGCTTGGGGGGGGGTCCCTGAGGTGGGGTCATAAAAAATCATAGCTCCAACTGTGTCACTCAAAAAATAAAATAAAACATGTGCAATGAGGCAGGGCAATAACGCAAGCCCAAGCAAGTGTATGCAAACTCACAATGAATAAGCAAAATTGGCCAAAACAACCCATCAGTGGACTAAAAGCACAGTAACTAATGTCACGTATTCCTAACTCACCACAACATGCCATGAGCAACTGCCAGTTTCAAAAAGGCCAACCAAAATCATTCCTGAGGCAGCTTAATTTCTCTAGCCCCATAAAAACCCCTATGCTTTTATAATAAAAAGCTTTTATATTGGAATCTTTCAGAGTCTGTGTGGTTGCCTTCAGGCTTTTCACCACCTGACCCGCTCCGCACGTAGGGGGTCACACAATAGGCAGCAGCAACAAGCATGCAACAATGTATCGTCTAGTATTTCAAAGCATATTAAGAAAGAGATCACTCTGTTTCTAGGTGAACAGATATTCTGCAGTGAAGATAATTAGCCATTATATTATAAAGTAAGTAAGAGGATGAAGAGAAGACTTATACAGAGTTAGAGACTGTTCTGATGGACATAGAGCTACCAAACAAAGGGATAGTAGGATGGTTTGGCTGGTAAAGGCACTTGCTGCCTGACCTGAGGATCTCAGTTCTGTATCTGACTTTCACACACGTGCTGCAGCATGAGAATGTCTGATAGGTACATCTACATAAAAGAAATAAACAGATGTAAACAAAGTCAGAAAAAAGTTCTTTCCTGTTTTAAGGTAAGTTACATAGGAGCTGTAGATATTTCCATTTGCTAAATAAAGATTTTAGTTGGTGAGAAAGCATTATATTTTTATGACTATTTTTCCCCATTGAACACTAATGAAGTTAGGTACATTCACAGATCAAATTTAAGCTACTTTAAAAATGTAATGACAGTTACACAACCCAAATTTGATGAGAAAGCTATATGTGGAAAATCATGAAATTATGTGAGAAACAGGAAAGTGATCTATTTCCAGATATGCTGAAAATTAATAAAAACTGCTATCTTTAACAAGTCACATTTAATTAAAACAAAAGCATTATTAATAAAAATGTGTATAACGAAAAAATATTAGAATGCTCAGGCTGACAAGAGAATTGTTTCAAGAAATAATTTAAACAAGTTTCAAACAGTAAAGTATTGATTTCTCTTAAAAATGTTATTCCTTCATTTAGTGAAATGTATTGAAAGCTTATGTATCAGGCATTGTTATAGTAATTAGGAATATTGTTTTGTGTACATTGGGCAACATTTCCGCCTTTAGACCCTACATTATAATGGAAAGAGACAGTTAATAAGCAAAGAAATATACATCATGTCATCCAGTAATGGTACTATAAATGCAGAGAAAATAATGAAGAATGGTGAAAATGAGTTCTGTCTATAAGTATGTGATATTGTATGTACCTTTTAGATAAGTTTGTGTGGTAAAAGTTGTGTGACAAAGAGACACTACATCAAAGACGTTATACTGGAGAAAGAGGAAGGGAAGAAATGGCATAAGCAAGTGTAGATAATTAAACATGTACACACCCAATGCATCATGCAACAGTTGGGGTCCAGGGTGCAGATGTGAGTCTTTTTCTGTCGTCAAGATGATAGGACCAGTTTCCCTGTGGTACTCTTGATGGTTACAGAAATTCTAAATGACAGCAGTTGTAGGTCAATGATGACACTTAGAAATTAAGAGTATGTTGTGTAGGTTGTGAATATTTCCTGAGTATTGAATGACTATTACATAGCTAAGCTATAGCATATAGACTATGCTGAGAATATTAGGATTGAGTATGTGTCAATAAATTGTCACAACTGACTTCTGAAGACAATTTTTATTTTTCTGCTCATTGTCCTTTTAAAGCATTGTGAGTTTAATCTAGAATCAACTTTGAAGACAGGCTTCTGGGCTTGTGTGTGCAAGCATTTCGTGAAAGGGTTAACTGATGCAGAAAATACCCTCAGTGTGACTGGCCCCTTCTGGCAGGTAGCCCAGATTAAAGGGGCCTGAGGAGAAATCATGGCTGTTGCCTCATTGCCTTCACTTTAAGCCACCGAGTGCATCTGTCTCTGTTGCTGCTGCTACCTCTGCTGCCATTCTTCACTGACGTCACATTTCAGCTTCATCAGCTTTGGTGCATGGGTGCAAGAGGAATCTTCTAGACCTTAGATTCAGAGAATAAGAGTGAAGACCACAAGAGTATCGAGCTTTGGAAACTGAATAGAGGCTGAGTTATTCCCTCATGAGTGTTCAGATGGTTATTATTGAATTACTCAGAACCTATTGGTGAGCTGCCAAAAATATGTATACAGTATGAATACATATCTATATATTAATTATATCAGATACATTTCTGAAAGAATGTCTGATTATGTTTTGAATATGCCTGAGGTCAGTCATGAATATAGCCTGATATAAAAATCATAAATCTCCATAAAATATAGTGATATTTCTTTGTTGTTTTGGTATACTGAATGTGAATTTATAGGTGAAAATGTCATATCACAATTTTAAAAGTTGGGTATCTCTGCTAGACAAACTTGCATAATACAATCATTATGTCTTTTCTTAAGTGATACCACATCAGCTATTGGATTTTTCTCAGTCTGAAAAATTCCACCACTTCGATAGGAAAAAGCTGATGATAAAGACTTCATTCATTCTCTGCTAGGCAACTTATGCTAGGGAATACTAGATATTTTTTCTTATTGCCCATGTGTTATAGAGAATTATAGAATCTTCTTCAATTTTATATCAATAAGAAAATCTGTAATGGTTTATATCAGATATGCCCTCCCATGGATTCTGCATCCCACCCATAAACACACAAGTATATTAGAAGTCAAGGCCAGCAATTTTGTTCTTTCAGAACTGTTTTCTCCCCTAGACCAGATCAAACTCTGGATGTGGGTTAGAACAATCTTTTAGCTAGTCTTTAAATCTTCTATGTGCACACTAAGCTTTATATCTTTTTAAATTTAGATATTTACTTTGACATGCCAAATGAAAGTTTTGGAACACAAGCCTCATTCTTTTCTTTGAATACAGGTTTTAATAGAAAAGCTCTTGGCTTTCTAAACTGTTAATTTTTTCTATGAATTTTAAAAGCCTACTTAGAGACTCAAAATGTAGTGAAATAGCTTTCTTTTTCTCTGGTTTTGGCTATGCGGGCCCTTTCCTGTAGGCAAATTTAAATTGGGAACAAAGAACCTGTCTGTTAGTGTATTTAAAGCTTATTAAAAGCATTTGGTAAAATAGTGGAATTATTGAGTTACATTCTAGCATTTGATAAAATAAAGGAATTGTTGAGTTACATACATGACATGATTAACATGAACTGCTTTCATAAATGGCATACAAAACAACTCAATTTAGTGTGTCTATATCTAAGACTTCTAGATCCAAAGCCCTTTAACCTTTATTAAATAGTATAAAATGTATCTACCCAGATAGTATCTGCTTACTGGGTTTCTACTTTATATATTTATGCCATAGAAAAGTAGAGAAGTCCATTAAATGCTATTGTTTTAGCATGCTTGCTTTTGACCATTGGAAGCTGTGTTCTGAGGAGAGATGTGTGTATTAGACAACTAGATCCCTGTCCTTGGTCTTCTTGTTGCTTTGTTTTAGATTTCTCATACTTAATTTTGTTTTTTTTTTGTTTATACCCTACCTTCTCTTTTAAATATTATCTAGTTGATAATAATGTATATGTCTGGTATTTTTTTTGACCCTGAACTAACCCTATAGTCTTTAACATTCTTCCACATACAGAGAGTTCAGGTTAGACAACCAAGTTGTTTCTAATGCAAATAAAAGGAATGAAATGCATCCCAAACTACTATACAGCCATCATTAATTGTAATAATTTATAGCCTAAACAGCTTTTATAATTTTTCACACTCCCCCATGCCTATAAATTTAGATCTTTCTTGAGCTATGCCAATGAACTCAAGGATATCTCTTAAGTTCTTCCCTACTGAAAAGCAACGCTGTATTAGTTCTTATATGGTCTTCTTATTGAATCACACCTTTGAATCTCCTGTGAAAAATTACAAAACTTCTGGCTGATCGAGTAATAATCTTGATTAAATGAAACACAAATTATCCTCAAAAAATAAAATGTTTTTATATTCCAGGAACCTCATGAATAAATCCAGATATAACATATCAATTAAAGATCATTCCAATTGCCTTCTGGACCATTTTCTCAGAGCCACAGGTACAGCAGGTTCAGGGTGAGGCCTACATTATGTCAGTGAGATATCACAGCATTTACTGAAAGCATTGCTTTGACCATAAGCTCCACAGAGATTTTCTTCCATACACCAGTGCCTAGACACTAGTAAGGTCTTAGTGCACAGCTATTGAGTAAATGCATTAGATCTATGTTCTTTACAGGACTAAGTACAGCTCCGTGACCTTCACTGCTTCCGTTAGCAAAATATGCAAGCTTGTTACTCTCCTTTCATATTCATATGATGCGAATAAAGTCTAGGGTGCTTCATCCTAAAAATAAAACATGGCCATGACACCCATCTAATTTTGTGACTTGTTTGAGATTGTGACGACTTTACACGTTCAAACTCATATCTTTCTTTTATGCTATTTTTGAAACAGAATGAATAAGGAATAACTCCCTATCCTAAAAGATATTTATAAATACTCTGTAGTCTATTATACGTAAACATTTTTGTTGTTACAGGTATTTTTGTCAGTTTGAAATAAACCTAGACACAGCTGGAGAGAGGATCTCAATTTTGGAACTGCTTCCATCACATTGATCATGTCTCTGGGGCATTTTCTTGATAATTGATTGTTGTGTGAAGGCCTGGACCCATTGTGTGCTATGCTGTCCCTGAGAATGTAAGTCTGAGTTGTTTAGGAAATGGAACCGAGAAGAAGGCAGAAAAAACAAGCTGCTTCCTTTCATGGTTTCTGCTTCAAGCTCCTGCCTTGAGTTCCTGTCCTGTGATTCCTCAGTGATGAGTAGGGACCTAGTAGATATGAAATGAAACAAACTTTTTTCCTCCCCAAGTTGTTTTTGGTTTCAATGTTGATCATGGCAATGGAAAGCAAACAAGGACACTTGTTTAGGATTTAAAAATAGAGATTGATGTAGTTTTTAAACAAATGCATACTTAGATTAAAATGTGGATTATATACAGCTATTTCTAAAAGAGCTGCCTCTTTTAAAATACAGAAATTTAAGAAAAGTCTATAGTTTATGACTTAAATTAGGTACAATAACTTATCACTTGAATTTTTGTCTTCTTACATCTTAATTTCATGGATGTTTCAAATCTACTTTTAGAACAGAATACCAAACATCTAAATTGCCTATAAAGTTCTGAATGAGCCCATGTCTTTTCTCAAACCTCTTCTTCTTCTTTTCTCCTCTGAGTGCCTTCAAATATTAAATCTTCTACAGTCTTTCCAACCTTATTGCTGCCTACCACATTATCTAAATCTTTCTATTCCTTTAACCAAGATTTCTTCTGTTACTCATTTTTTAGCTCAAATCACCCTTTTGATTTTTTTCCTTTCCTCTGTTAGTAATCAATATAAAGAGACTTTTACAGAGTCACACTGTTACACACGCTGTTCCTTGAGCTCAATTAAAAGTTTTATATTGCTTTTAAATTTAATTTATTTCCACTCTCCAGTGAACTATATACTGCACAAGGATAAGGAAGGTTTGCTTTGCTCATTCAGTAACTAGCACTGAGTTTAGCACAACGAAATATTTACATCTGCCTTCTCTTATTCCTCTGACTTTAAGCCATGTATTTATTTATTGACACACACATAAAACATAAGATTTGATTTAAGAATCTAATAAACTTCTGATGCTCCTACTGTTTCCTATTCTGTTTAAAATAGTCTATTATCAATAATTGGTCAATTCTACCCTAAAAATAATAATCTGAAAAAAATCACTGTATTATGAGTTAATTGAGTTGTTATGCAACTGTAATCCCAATACTGGGAAGGTTGAGGGGAGGATGTGTTTTATGGTAGTGTGTACCTAAATAAATAAATAAAATTGTGGGAACTTAAGGATTGGAAAAAAATAGCTCTTTGATTTAAAAATTGGAAAAGACTCATTCTTCTGTTTAACAAAAGCTATCATATTGTTCATAAATGTAAAACTTAAACATAGTATTTATAAATGTTAAATTAGTCATGTTAAACATATATAGAATTTCATTTGGTTAACTATGGAGAAAATTCTCAAACCAGCATACAGGGAAATGGTATAATTGGCTTGACTTCTAATGGGCACTAACAAGCTGATCAGAGAGCACAGGAGGCACTGAAGTGTTAGCCTTCTCCTTCACCCTTGCACTACTTGCTTTGTACCTATCCTTTCTTTTTAGTGCAATGTTGCAGCTACCTCACATCTGGTGAACATCACCAGATCATCATCTCAGACAGACAATCCAAAGCAAAATTCCATTCTTGAGAAGCAGCTAAAATTAGAACTGTCTTTACTGCTTTGTCTAGTTTAGTTCTAATTCCTGAAGAGTCACCTGCTAGCCCTTTCACTTCCACAGACTGGGAAAATATAAAATAAATATAGATAAATACAGTTGTAAGTAACTTATAGGAACATATACACAACAGGAAAACTAAACTATGCTTTTCATCTTAGGCATATCTTTGTATTGTATGAAGAGCAATTTCTAAAGCATTTACACAGTGCTAGTTTCTCATACACCAATATTTAGTAAATACTGAGATGGCAAATATAAATGCAGGAAAAAGACTGATTCACGGGAGAACTCAAATTAAATAAGTTTAATAGAAAAAAACCACTATAATCCAATTATGTGTCTGCCTTTTCAGTTCCCAAAATGGCTTGCAACATTTTGCTTCTGATAATTAATACATTTGCTTTCTTATTTTATTTATAATCACTTCCTGTTAGAATTTCACATCTTAGTCCAAATACCATTTTCTCAGAATTATCCAATTTATTTTTGCACTTGTCAAACTTTTTAAATTATGAGAAAGCATATGTACATGTGTGAGTAATCATGTCTGTGTTTTTGTAACTCCACTCTTCATCATCCTTTCCTGGTGTAAGAGCAATAAGGTATGAACCAATTAGTATTGTTTTGTTCATTGTTGTATTCCAGTGGGCCATCTTGATGCTTGGCTCACTTTTGGATGAATATAGAAATGAGTGAATATCACTTATATCATCTCTCTTCCAGCACTGATGATGCTAAACAACACACATTTGTTGTCATATTATCTGATTCTCCCTATAAATGATAAATTTACTTTCAAGGTAGTTATGGCCCTTTACATTCATTTTTGATGTCCTATAAGTCCCCAAAATAGCCAATATATGATTATTATTATTTGAATGAACATGAATATCATATTAATGCAAATTGTTAGTAGTGCAATATGTTTGGAGCATATGGGTTGCAAGGTAGGAAGAAAATCAGACTGACTGCTTGAAAATTGACCATGATAAGCCTATATTTTACATGTGAGTAATTAAAATGGGAAAGCCAAAGCAAAGGGTATTTGGAATATCAGATAATGAGACATAAGGTCAGAGAAAAGTTTTTTAGGTTGGATGTGCAGAGTTCTTTGGCAAACTCTCCTACAAATAGCCCACAAACAGTCAGAAACCATTTCCATCTGCTTCTATTCTTAGCAGATTGTGACTAAAGCCGCATCACTCTCTGTGAAGGAAATTTCAGAACACTTTCCTGCCTTGGTCCTGATGACAGCTGGTGGAAACTGGGAGGACACACGTCATCTCCGAGAAACCAAACCCTATGGAGATAGTTGGCTTATGTCATGAATACATTTTCAAACAATTTTCTATTAAAAAAAACAGTCACACATTACAACAGCTTAAGCCCTGGAACAGTTAGTATTTTTCATACTCTATAAATATGTTGGAAGGACACAACATGAGTTGCCAAACGGCATGAAGTTAAGGAGATCCAAGAGCCACTTCAGATTTGCTGAGGAAAAAATTATGAATTGAAGAGTGAAGTATATATCTTGATGAGTTCCATTGTTGTATATCATGGAGAAGAAGATGAAACTGGGATGTGATGTCACACTTTAGCAATAGCGTAATGAAAGACTTCCAAGTAAAGTCATGACAGGAGCAAGTTTTGTTCAAGGCAGAATACAGATATCACTTTCTACTTGCTTTGTACCTATCCTTTCTTTTTAAGTTTCCATTTCAGTTTTCAGACATTTTGGTCTCTGTAATTATATTCTTTCTTTCTCTTTATTTTTTCTTATATAACACTTTCAGACTGGAGCCTTCTCTTCCTTCCCTTCTCCCCGTTTACCACCATATCCCCTCTCTCCAAAATCCATTCCTTTCCCTTTTCCTCCAGATATACCAGCCAAACATGTCATATTAAGATGCAATAAGACTAGGCACAAACCCTCATATCAAGGTTGGATGAGGCAATATAGTATGAGGGAAAGGGTTCCACAAATAGGCAAATGAGTCAGAGGTACCCTACCCCCACCCACTGTTAGTAGTCCCACACAAAAACCCAAAGCTAAGCAACCACACCATGTATGCAGAAAACCTAGCATAGACTCATCAAGGCATTTCAACCCTCACTAACAACTTCCATTTATTTTTATTCAAAAACACCCATTAAGAATTTTTTCTTTTTATGATTACATTTCCCCACTTATTTAAAATAGATTCTATGCTTATACAATATATCCTGTTTATAATTTCCCCTCTCTCTACTCCTCCCGGTTCTTCCCTACCTCTCCTCCAGTGTGGATCTACTCCCTTTCTGTTTCTCATTGGAACAGAACAGACATCTAAGAGACAATATTATTATAATATAAAATGTAATAATAATGAAATACAACATGTAATAAAAATAATATAATGAAAAAAATACAATCATATAAAACAAAAGCTGTCATATTGAAGTCAGACAAGGCAAATCAACAGAAGAAAAGGAGCCCCAAGAGAAGACACAAGAATCAGAGACCCACTCATTCACACATTCTGGAGTCCTGTAAAAAGACTAATCTTAAAACTATAATATATATGCAGAGAATCTGCAGTCCTTGTTGGTCTCATCCTTGCTGTTTCAGTCTCTTGAAGCTCATATGAGCTTGCTCAGTCGTTTTAGACAGTCATGCTCTCTTGGTGTCATCTAGCTCTTCTTCCTCCTTATTCCTTCTGCCTCCTTTTACACGGGATTCCATGAACTCTGAGGGAAGGATTTGATGGAGACATCTAATGTAGAGCTGTATGTTCAAAGATCTCTCTCTCTCTCTCTTTCTGCATAAGGTCTGTCCGTGGGTCTCTCTGTTTCCATCTGCTACAGGAGAAAGACTCTCTAATGATGGCTGAATAAGGCACTGATTTATGAGTATAACAGAATACCATTAGAGTCATTTTATTGCTACTATTTTTGTTTAGAACAGTAGTATTTGGTTTTACCCTAGGACTTTGGCCTATCTAGACTCTGGTTCCTGGTCAGCCAAGCAGTGCTAGGTATGGATTCCATATTATGGGGTAGACTTTTTAAGTCAAGTCAGATATCAGTTGATTGCTCCCACAAGATTTGTGCCACCATTGCTTTAACATATTTTGAAGCCAGAAAAGATTATAAATTAAGGGTCTTGTGGTTGGGTTTTTGCTTTTCTCTTTTGGTAGCCTGCAGAGTACCTTTCAATGTCATAGACACGAGAACACTGGAGTGAAGGTTCTAGGTAGTCACCAGTTTGACCTCTCCATGTTCAATGAGTTCTGTGGGAATTGTCTTCAGCAATGGGGCCTAGATATCAGTTTGCAGAAACAAACCTACTATTTTTTAAAAAGGCACCCTGGGTCCCTTGGTGATTTCCATGATAGTGTTTTAGCCAACAACTCAATTGGATGTTGCCTAGTCCCTAGTACTGGAAGCTTTGTTTGGTGACAAGAGATGACCAGCTAGAACTCCATCTCTCTGGAAACTTTATTAGGTATGACTGACTTAAGGGGGGCAAACCCCAGTCTGCACCAGGGTATGTAAAAAAAAATCCATGAATGCAATGACTACTTAGGAATAGCTCTTATCTATATAAAGGTTAGATTTCTTCTATCTGAGGGAAAAATAAGAAAACATAGACATATTCTGATGATACCTTTTTCTGTACTTTATCTTGAAAAAAATCCTCTCTGAAAAATCTCTCTTCACAGCTTCCTAACTAGCTCTACATCCTTTCTCATTGCTCTACTCAGCAGGTTCTCTGAGTCGCTCTACATCTTTCTACATCTCTCTCTACACCCTTCCTCTACTCTTCCTTTTACAATCAAACTCTAGACAATTGTAAGTGACATTGTCAAGGCCTGACCCATTCTCATATCACAAGATAAGTCATGCAGTTTCTATTATACTAGGGAGGTTGTGTTGACCAGCCAGTGAATAATGTTTAGCCTTGCACATAGCTCAGATGGTTAGGGTTCCCAGGAAGAAAATGAGGCTGGAATTCAAGACTTAACAATAACAATTATTAATTGACTCTTGAGTGGTACAGAGTACATGGAGACTAAAGTTGCTTCAAGCTCTGACATTATATCAACAACAAACAACTCCTGGAAAAATGACCTCCTGTATTTGTCCCCAGGGGCAACCAGCCTGCTTTAAATTTGTTCTGAGTCTAAAGTAGCTGTCTGTGTAAAAGGCTGTCTTTGTGAGACTCGGAATCCTATGTCAATCTAAGAAATGTAAAATACCCTAATATTATTTCTTTTCATCGAATTTATACAGTTAGGCAGAAATCATATTCCTGATCATCCCAGATATCTTTGTGCCCAGGAGATGCAATATTTACATGAGATAAATAGACAAGCAATGGAAATGCACCCAAAGCTGTTCTTAGGGAAGAAACGATGTTCTTAGGGAAGAAATGAAGTGGTGTATGAGAGAAATTAAAGATACAGGCAACTGGTTTTCAGAGTCAGTGGTCCTATAAGCCTTGCTAGACAGGATGATCTCTATCAGAGATATAGTCTGGTGGATCAACATGTGAATTATCAATTGCCATATGCTGTATCCTTCCATGGCCTCCTGCAATTAGGATCATGTTAATATGTTTTAGGGTGTTTCCACTCCACTAGGTGTCTATACCACTTCTCAAATGCCCCTAAATTCTAGCTGTGTCTCCCTGCATTCCCTCTCTCAATTCTATTTCCCTTCCCCAATGATCTTCCTGTTCCAGTCATACCTGTCCCTAGTGAACCCATAAATTCCACTCTGTTTCCCCATTCCAAGGAAATCGATGTGTCCTCCTAGTCCCTTCCTTTATACCTAACCTTTGTGGGACTATGGATTATAGCTTGTTTACCATTTTTAAAATGAATGATAGCCAAATAAAAGCAAATATATACCATATTTATCTTTTCATATCAGGGTTGCTCACTCAGGTTGACTTTTTTTAGCTCCATCCATTTGTCTGTATATTTATGATGTCATTTTTTAACACTGAGTAATAATTCTCTGTGTGAATGTAGCACATTTTCCTCATCTATTCTTTTTTGGACATATATCTAGGGTTTTTTTTTCCACTTTTAGGTTATTACGAATAAAAAAGCCATGAACATGGTTGAGTAAGTTTCCTTGGGGTAGGATGAAGCATCCTTTGGGTATATTTCCAAAAATGGTATAGCTAGATCTTGAGGTAGATCAATTTTCAACTTTCTGAGGAATTTATACTCTGATTTTCATATGGGCTTAACAAGTTTTCACTTCCACCAGCAATGGAGGAGAGTTCCACCTGCTCCATACCCTCACCAGCTGTCATATTGATCACAGACCTTCTGATAGAAGTAGTCTCAAAGGATTTTTGATTTGCATTTTTTGATGGCTAAGGACGTTGAACATTTCTAAGTGTTTCTCGGTCATTTGAGTTTCCTCTACTGAGAATTCTGTTTAAATCTGCACCCCATTTTTAATTGGATTATTTGGATTTTTGGTATCTTTTTTCTTGAGTTCTTTATTCATTTTGGGTATTAGTTCTGTATTGAATATGCAGTTGGCAAAAATCTTTTCCTGTTCTGTAAGCTGCCTATTTGTCTAAATGACAGTGATCCAAGCAAATAAAAGACTCGTATGATAAAAATTTCAAATCTTTGAAGAAAAAACTGAAGAAGATATCAGAAGATGGAAAGATCTCCCCTACTACCTGATCAGAAATACTAACATAATAAAATTGTCCATCCTACCAAAAGCAATCTACAGATTCAATACAATCCACACGAAAATTCCTGCCCAATTCTTCACAGATTTTGAAAGGACAATTCTCAGTTTCATATTGAAAAAAAAAGAAAATAACTAGAACCGTAAATAATAAAATAACTGTTGGAGGTCCACCATCCCTGATTTCAAATTGTAGTATAGATCTACAGTAATAAAAACAGCATGGCATTGGTATAAAAACAGCCATATTGATCAATGGAATCAATTGGAAGACCCAGAAATGAATCCACAAACCTATGGATACCTGATTTTTGACAAAGAAGCCAGAAATGCACACTGGAAAATGTATCTTAAATAAATGACACTGGTAAAACTAGATATTTGCATGCACATGAATGCCAATATATCCATACTTGTCACCCTGCACAAAACTCAACTCCAAATGGATCAAAGACTTCAACATACCGCTAAATAACCTGACAGAAGAGGAAGTATGCGTTAGTGTTGAACTCATTGGTCCTGGAAAAGACTTTCTGGACAGGACACTGATAGTGCAGGTACTAAGATCAACAATTAACAAATGGGACCACATAAAACCAAAAAGCTTCTGTAAGGCAAAAAAATTTTATTTCCAGAGAAAGAAAGGGGTACTAACTTTCACATAGTTGACATCACGTTGCTTTTATGGTCATGACACATATGTTGTAATTTACAAACCGATTCTAATACATGATTATTAACTAAAATCCATAATTTTCTCATTCCTTCTTAGTTTTATTTTATATTTTTCTGTTAATCTAAGGTTGCAAACAGCAAAGTCACATAACGTCCAGCTTCCTCATTAGGTTCTTCTTGTCACTGGTGATTTTTCAAGCAGTTCCTGTTTTGAATGACCCTTATAACCGTGGGAGAAGTGGTAAAGCATTTTGTAACATGTCTCAGTCTTGTAGTTTTCTTTCTGTTTTCTCCTGATAAACTTGGGATTATAAGGTACTAAGAGTTATACCACAATTTTAAGTACCATTTTTTTCACATTATGTGGTATGTATGCTGATATATGACATCATTGTTGATGCTAACGTTTATCACCTTGTCAGATTATTCCTCACAACTTGCTCTTTTCCCTACCATTTCCTCTGTTTTGGGTAAAGAATGTTGCATAACCAGTAGCTGTAGTTAGGATGAATGACTTGGAGTATCTCATTGGTTATTTGGAATTCTTCTGAAAGAATATGTTTTGATACCAACATTAAAAATACATTTATTTATATAATTGATTCATAAGTATTTATTTAGAATTCATTCATAAATACTTATTTATACTTTGGGTTATAATATATATTGCTTAATTTTTTAAGAAAATTGTTTCAGATTTGGCAGACCGGAGCGATAGAGCTCTGTCTTTACACCATGTTGATTTTAGGTTTTCTTGGTTCACAGAGCAAAAACCAGATCTATTTACACTAACTGTGAAGTTTAGTGTTAGTTGTCACCTTTATGAGTTCTGAAATATTAGGAGATAATTCTCTAGGCACACATGTGATGGATCATTTGGTCTCTTGGTTGTGAATATTATGTTGATTGTGCTATTGAGGGAGGAGAAAGATGCCTTTTAAAGGTAGGTCTTGCCATTCCCTAAGATGGGGTCCTGGAACTGTATAGAAAGAACAGAGGAAGCTGGGCACAAGCATTCGTTGTTACCTGCTTCTTAACTTGGTATACAATGCTAGCATTTTAAGTTCTTGTTGCTGTGACTTTTGCACCATGATGGACTGGAACCTCATTCTGTGAGATGAAATAACACTGTTGCCTAAGTTGGTGTTGTGAGGGCATTTTATCATAACAACAGGAAAGTAACTAAGATGCTCACTGATGTGCAAACCTCCATCTATAGTCTCTGCCTAAAAATTTATGAAGCAAACATGAGTTCCACTGATACCTCCAGCTTTTGTGATTTATTCTAGTAACCTGCCTTACCAATTTGTAAGTTCATAGTCCAAAGGTGGGAACGGAAATGTTCCTTAACAATTTACATGTAGGAAAAATAGGAGCCATAAGCTCACTTGGAAAAGATTATTAACAAACGGCAAAGTTTATTTGCAGTTCTTTTGCACAACCTTGGCTCCTCTCTTTGCAGTGTTACTTAGGACAGTACTATTTTCCTATTTCCTCTGCTAAGATTGTCCCATACATATGCAAGTCAGTAAGACTAGTCATTCCTTTGTGAGATTTATTTGATCTTTTACATAATTTAAAAAAAATCTGTGAGAATTAAAGGCCATTGAAATGAATCTTCTTTTTAATGATTTATTTTTATTGGAAACAGATTCTTCCTTCATACAATACATCCCAACCAATTTTCCCTCCCTCACTCCTCCCAACTTCTTCCCCTTCCCCAGATCCTCTTCCCTCTCTGTCCTCTTCAGAAAAGCACAAGCTTCCAAGAGAAGCTTGACAGCTGCTAGCAAGACAGATCAAGATATAATAAGGCAAGGCTAAAGTTCTCATGCTGATGCTGGATGAAGAAACAGAATAGTAGAAGAGTCACGAGAACAGGCAAAAGGGTTAGAGATACACCAGTTTCCACTGTCAGGTGTCCTACAAAAACAACAAGCTAACAGTCACAACATAAACACAGAGGACCTGGTACAGACCCATGTCCTCCTTGTGTTTGTGTCTTTATTCTCTCTCTACCCATGTGAGCCTTGCTTAGTTCAGTGGGCTGTGTTCTCCTGGTGTCTACCATCCCTTCTGGCTCCTGGAATCATTCCTCTTCCTCGTCTGTGAGGTTCCCAGATCTCTAAAGGGAGGGATCTGATGGAGACTTCCAATTTAAACTCTCTACATAGTATCTGCCTGTGGGTCTCTGTACCCATTCACATCTGCTGCTAGAGGAAGCCAGCCACTCTGATAGTAATTGAATAAGGTATTGATCTGTCTTTTAGTAGATAAATTTGTTAATGAATGAAATAGAAATTTCTTTTTATAAGAGAAAATGCAAATGGCAAATAAATATTTATAAAATTGTAAATGTGATGGCTAATCTTGGTTGTCAGCTGGCTTCAGTTAAAAACCAATTTGATAGTAAGTGCTGTGAGGCATTTTCTTATTAAAATTACTTAAAGCAAGACATATCCTAAACCTAGACCACACTTTCCTGTAGCAAGGCACATAAAAGACTAGAAAAAAAGAAGCTTTGCTTTTTAAAGTCTGCTTGTTCTCCCTCTTACTGGCTACGTACTAAACCTGGATTCTTCAGTATCTGAACATAGACTGAAAATCAGTACTTCTCCCAGAATCCTCCAGGACTCCAGCATCAGATTGGGACTGTAAAGGTATCTAACTGTGTGGACTGAGCGACTCTCAGAATCTCAGGCTTTCTTTTGTGAAACATCCATTGTTGGACTACCTGAACAATGTTCTGTAAATGGAGTCTAATAAACCATATACATGTCATATATATGTATATATATTATTTATCAATTTTGTTTCTTTAGAGAACTCTGACTAATATCCTTATTTGGGAAATAAAGACGAAAACTGCTTTGATACATCATTTCACCTACCTCTAATGGATATCATCAAGGTAACAAATGATTTCAAATTCTTGTATAGATGTGGGAGAAGAGTGATATTTCTTCACTGTTGGTGTGATTACAAGCTGTTTAAGTCTTTATTAAAATCATTATGGGTGTTTTTCCAAAATCAAAAAAATAGAATTACTGTGTGATACAATTGTACCATTCTTGGTAAATGCCCAAAGTACTATAGATTCTATCACAGAAATACTTACACATTCACATTTATTACAATTCTGTTAACTTCAGTTAACAATGCCCAAGAAATGGAACCAGCCTAGATATCAACAAACAGATAAATGGATAAAGGAAATGTGGTATCTGCACAAGCAATACATATATATTATATTATATTATATGGCCATAAATAATGAAACAGTTACATTTGCAGAAACATGGATAAAGCTGGAAATTTTCATGCTAAGTATAATACTCCAGGTTCTAAAAGACAAAAGCCATATTTTTTGTCATATGAGAGAATCTTCATACATGTACATGTATTTTGGGAGTGTGAGGGTTATGAAGCAAACAAATGAAAGGAGAAGAGGTCTTAAGGAAAGAGAGACAGACTGAAGTGAAAGATGAACAAAATACATGTGACAGAAAAACAAAGGGGGCCACATAGCAGGAAGAGAAGAAGCAGAGTGAGGCACAGAAAGAAGAAAGGGCACTGGGGAAGAGAGATGAATGGAGAAAATGTATGAAAATGCCATAATGAAGCCCATTACTTCACATGCTAACTTAAAATAAATGAATGTCTTATATTCATAACTGCAATTTAATGCAAAATTGTTTTAAAACCTAAACATTTGTAAACATTACCTCTTTCTTTTGGAAACGGACTGTCCCATCACAGTATCTTTATGTATACCCTTCCATTCCTCACCTCATTTCCACATACATTTAAAAGGAATACAACTTTACATACTTTCTGTATATTGCTTTCTCGTCTGTATTCTCTGCCCTACCTACATAGTTCTGGTGATTGACAGTCTGGATGGAGATCTTACATGAATGTTTCACTGTTCTTTAAACTTGTACTTAATAATGGAAAAAACATTACACTTGACCAGTACTTTTAATTTAGTGTCTCAGGGCACTTAGCCAATTAAACAAACCTTCAAAGATAAGTGTAAGAGATTTTTACTGATGGTTTTGAAGAGCCTGAAAATTTTTCCCAAGGTCAGAAAAGACTGTGAAAATCATAACTCTGGGAAAAGCATTCCATTTCTGTGTGCCATCTAGTCACAAAAGATGTGCCCACAATAATGAATAGGAAAAAAAATAAAGCATTTTCTACCTCCCTCTTCCCTCCCTCCTGAGAATCAGGTATATTTGGGAAATATAAACCTTGGACTGCACCCAGCTGCATTTGGAAGTCTTTCAATGACACACTTCTAATCCAATACTGCCTCTAGTATTTAGAAAGCCAGACATATAATCTCTGTCTCTGTAGGGGAGCTAAGCTTTCATGTGCTCTCGTTGCCAATGTTGTTTGCCTATTTTTGCCCAAAGACATAATAACTATTTTTGGTAACTGTGTACTGTGACGAGGCCTGTGTTACATTAAGTGAAATGAAGACATTATAGGCTGAATTAACAGATAATTTTTAAGGCAAGACAATTTGAGGGAGAGTGGTTGAATAAGTTGGGTAAAATTGAAAACTTCCATTTGCAATATTGACTTTACCTCAGCATGATAGGTTGTATTTTTCTCAGTTTATGGTGTTAGTTTCTCTCTCTCTCCCTCTCTCTCTCTCCATCTCAGTTTAATAGTTATTTAAACGGAGCTAATTATTTAGATAAACCATGCTTTAGTTGATTGGAAACATTCAAGGATAAAGACTTAGTTGAATGCATTATCTGCCAGAAAGTTTAACTGTAAGAGGTAGTGTGCACAATAGAAAACGTATGTGTGTGTTATATGTGTGTACAATGTATATATATCTGTGCATAGGTGTGTGCACCTGTGCATGTGTTCCAAGCAGTGGAAGTTTCAGGTTTCAGGTCTGGCACTCTACCAGGTTCCACCGGATTCAGCAAAAGCAGAATTCTATCATTGGAAACCGGACTAGGTTAGTATCCCACAAGATTCTAGTATTTTAGACACATGTATTAACATGACAGGCTTTCTTTGTGCATGGGTGGTAGAATTTGAAATTAGGTCTCTTTGCTTTCTGTCTACCCCTCTATATAATTTATTTATAAAATATCTACTTCTGAGTATTTTGGATAATTTCCCCGACTTTCTTGTACCAAGATTTTTACATGAACCAAGTCACACATCTCTGTATCAACTTGATCTATCTGTATCCTTGTCTTATGCCACAGGATCACTCAGGACACTGAGGAAATGTAGTCTGCTTTCTTTGACTCCTTTTCTCTTTGTCTATGTGTTATGTTCCATGGAACTGAAAAACTGACTGATACAACATGCTACTCTCTCTCTGATGATGGCTTTATTCATTTCTGTTTTAATACATTTGCCTGTAGTATATGCTTAACATGGTTAAGATGGATATTTAATCTTTGGATCTCAAGCATTTTTTAATCCAGAAAGATAGAAAAGTTTACTATAATGAAGTTTGCTCTTCATTATATTCTGACTAACCTTCATAACTTTTTCATTCCAGTACTGTGTTGAATTTATTTGGTAGAGAGTCCCATACAATCCTTCAGGGAGGAGAGTGGTTTATTTCATTGTTATGTAAAATCAAGTAGAGTTCATGCTATGTGCCATTTTAGAAAGAAAGTACTTATTCACATATGAACACATGCAACAGTTAATAATAATCAACTTGTTTAGGTTTGAGCAAATTTGCTAGATTATTACTGCTTGTGTTGGAAAGACCAGTTTGCAAAAAAAGCCTGTGCGTTCCACACTATACAGCTCATAGCCACTGCCAAGTCTCTTTCATGATTGCAGTTAGGCTTATATAGTTAACTTTAGTTTGCAGTAGATATATTGGTGGTCTTTTGAGGGAACCAGAAGTTGCCTTCATAAATTAAAAGCCTAATGCATAAAATTATCCAAATGATACTATTATAAATCTGGCAAAATGTGAAGTCATTATCTAAACTTTTTTCCACAATGAATTTGCTTTATTTTTATTCTTTATTTAGTCTTTTTTTCTGGAACAGTTATAAATGTTAGGAATCTATCAAATTAGTCAATAAATTAATTAATAATACATTTTAGTTCTATGAAGACTGTATACATATATTAATTACATAATAAATAGACTTGAAGATACAAGATTAAGAAGAACTTTATTCAAAGGACTCCAACAGTTCAGAAAATAAACCAAGAATTGACAAATGGAGATAAATGAAGACAACAACTTTTGCCCAACAAAGAAAAAAATTAGTGAAGAGACAGCCAATAGAATGGAAGACATTCTTTGTTAGTTATACATATAAGGAAGGATTGATCTAGAATATGTAAGAGCTAAACACTACATAACCATAAATGAGGTACAATCAAAATATTTGTTCATGAAATAAACGAAATTTCTCAGAACAAGAAAGTTAGTAATGGACAAAGAAAACATGAAGGAAATATTCAACATCCTTAGCCACCAGGGAAAGACAATGCATTGGGAGTCTATCTCACCTCTGTCAGATGACTATTATGAAGAAGACAAATATTTTGTATAAATTGGCAGATACTACAAGAATGCAAAAGTATAAGCAATTTTGTTTATAAAGGTGGCCATTGATAAATAACAATAATGAAAAAACCCAAACTGACCATCGATTTAAAAACTAATAAAAATTCACTGTCCAATATAGTTTTGATGGCTTGGAGAAGAAATTATTGCTTTGGTTTTCACAATAAATAAATGCTAGCCCAAAAATAAAACAAATATTTTAAAATGTTTGTTAGGATGGGGACAAAAGTATCCTTCTACACTGCTGTTGAGGACATAAATTAGTTCAGATGGTATTGAAATCAACATGGTTCTCCAAAAATTTAAATTATCAGACGATTCATCTATATCACCTATTGTGGCTTGACTAGGAAATATCCTTCATAGGCTCACATATTTTCAGCTCATGGCACTATTTGTAAGATTACGGAGCCTTTAGGAGTAGAGCCTTACTGGATGAAGTATGTTACATGTGTAGGCTTTGAGGTTTTATAGTTTATACCCACTTGCTCTTCTCTCTGTGTTACTGCACGTCTGATGAAATGCAAAGGATGCTCTCATGTTCCTGCTGAGATACCTTCCCTGCTGTGATGGACTATATCCCCTCTGGATGTAAGCCAGAATAAACTTTCTCTCTTAAGTTGCTTTTATCATTAACATCGTTAATGTTCCTGTTTACCTGTGCACTTATTTTTTTTGAGCACCTGATTATTTATAATTAGCAAGAAATATACACCCCAAAAAAGACAGCAACTTCAAAAAATGGTACTGGTCAAACTGGATGGCTGCATGTACAACAACCCAAATACTTACGATGTTAATTAACGATGATTCTTGGACGCCAGTAAGTACCTTCCGGTCAGCTTTTAGAAAAAGGGCTCCTCTTAAAACAAAAACCACACAAGAAAACAGCAGAAATTTAAATCAATAAGCTCGAGATGTGGATATGAGAGTAGTATTTGTTACTTCTCATATAAAATCTAAATGCATACTAAAAAAAAAAGTTGCTTTTATCATGGAAACAGAAATTAAGCTAATGTATAGTCAAAGGACTTTAACAAAAATAAAGAAGAGATATTTGTTTATTGTCTCACTGTTTCTGTTATCCAAGTTATGGAATAAGCTATTCCCCACCCCTTCTTTGTGTGAAGAGAGAGAGAGAGACAGAGACAGAGAGACAGACCGTGATAATTCTTCTTGGTTGTCAAAATGACCTTATCAAGAATGAACTAAAATCCAAAAATAAAGGCCACACCTAAGAAGATTAAAAATTTTGTTTAATTTGAAGTAGGTATATTCACTTTTAATCTGGATTTTGAGGTAGGAAGATATACAACTTTAATTTGGATCTTGAGGGAAGATGACACTCTTTTAACTCGGGCCTCTCATTCTGTTGGAAGGCTAAATAAGAATGTGGAAGTAGGAAGCTTTTGGTCTTTTTCTCCTTGTCCTCGCATTGCTAGCAAGTCCATTCCTTCACTGGTATTTGATGCTCCTTCTCTGGGATTCCAGTATACACTGAAGACCAGCTGAGACATCCAGCCTTGTGGATTGAGCAAGCCAGTAGGTAGCACTCTTCCATCGCTTTCTTATCAGCTTTGGCTCTACGTTTCTGCCCTGCTTGAGTTTCTCTCCTGACTTGCTTTGATGAACTGTGATGTTGAAACATAAACTGAATAAACACTTTTCTACTAAAGTTACTTTGCCATTGTGGTTCATCACAGCCATAGCAAACCCAACCAAGACAGTGACTTAGTATTAATTCTATTCACCCATATAAAAGAAATTATAAGGGATTGTAGTTTAAGAGCACTTGCGGAAGACACGGATTCAATTCCCAGCACCCAGGCAGCTCAAAACATCTGTAACTTTCTTCTAGGAGCTATGATGCTTTCTTCTGGTATCAGCAGTATGACACACATATGTTACATGTACATTTGTGTAGTCTCATACATAAAATAAATCTTTACAAAAGGAGACGTTATATCTTTTGGAGAAAATAGATGTGACTGAAGAGCATTCTATTAAGAAAAATATATGTTTTTTGGGTTTTTTTTTTTTTGTCCAGCATCTTAGGAAGGCTTCATTCAGTGTTTGGTGCTGCTTTCTGAGCTTTGTCATGTTGAATAAGAACTACAAGAAAGATGTTTGAAAGTTGGCAAGTAAAGATAAAGTACCAGTGAGCAAGACTGTAGACAAGGCCAAAAAGAAGTGGTCCAAGGCAAAGTTCGGGACAAGATTGATGATCTAGTAATAGCTGACAAAGCTACATACAGTGTACTCTGTAAAGAAGTCCCAAATATAATCTCATCACTCCAGCTGTGGCCTCTGAGAGATTGAAGGTTAATGGTTCCTTGGCCAGGGCAGCCCATTAGTAGCTGCTTAGCAAAGGACTTATCAAGCTGGTTTCAAAATAACGACATCTTGAAATTTTCAGGCAAATGGATGGAGCTAGAACACATCATATTGAGTGAGGTAACCCAGACCCAGAAAGACAATTATCACATGTACTCACTCATAAGTGGTTTTTAAACATAAAGTAAAGAAAACCAGCCTACAAATCACAATCCCAGAGAATATAGACAACAAAGAGGACCCTAAGAAAGACATACATGGATCTAATCTACATGGGAAGTAGAAAAAGACAAGATCTCCTGAGTAAATTGGGAGCATGGGGACCATGGGAGAAAGTTGAAGGATAGGGGAGAGGAAGAGAGGGGAGCAAGAGAAAAATGTAGAGCTCAATAAAATCAATTAAAAAAAAGAAAAAGCACAGGGTCCAAGTAATTTCTTTTATACACTGACACACTGTGTCAGGCATTATTTTTATACATTAAGGAAAAATGAAAGAAATGAACAGGAATCGTTCATGAAACTCAAGCTCTTTGTGAGGAAAAAGAAAACAGGCAAAATTAATAAGTAAAAGATGAACTATATAAAACATTTTTACCAGGTAAGTCAAAGCAGCAAGCAAAATTACAAGGATGGGACTCCCCCAGATCTTGTAATTAGGGAAGACCTCTAAGATGCAGCCCTGACTCTTGGTCCTACACATGATTACTTTATTAGCATTGCTGTGCTACTTAGCCTAACTTGATTTTTAGAAACTGACCGGTAAATTTAGTGGTATGATGGCTTTTCCTGACCTTGTTACAAATTAGTCTCACTAGAGTAGCAAGAGGTGGAGCTGAAAGTAAGGCTTAAGGGTTAAGGACCTCATTCCATCTTCAACTTTTAGTATTTGAGGTAGTAGGAAAAGATTACAGCTAAACGGGACATCAGAAAGTGACCAAGTGCACAGTCAAAGATCACAGCACTTTTTGCACTTGTTAAATTTTCTTCATGTGTTATATCCACCTGTTAAAAATCCCACATTTTAGCATTAACAATGTTCAGACTTGTATTTAGGTAATATACCTTACATATACATAAATACATATGATCATTTTTATATAATTTGATATTTATTTAATTTGATAATCGAATATATCTTACATATACATAAATACACATATATATAATTTATGTTACTAAAATAAGATCTAGAGCCTTCAAGTGAAAGAAAAAGCAATATTTATAGCTCATTTCATTGATTTAATAAAGTTTTAATTTTCCAAACTTACAACTGATTGAACACATTCATGAATCCTCACCAGCAGCTGGGCATCTCCACCCCATATATTTCTGGTGTAAATATTTGCCAAAGAAACCCCATTTTTTAAAAAGTCATAAGACAATGCTTGAATAAAACGGAAAGCACTAAGTATAAAAAAACAGCTTACACATAAGGACAATCATATGTTTATTGACAGTGGTCTAACCTTGAAAAAACCCTCTATTTTTATTCAAAAATTAATTGTTACATTTAGTCAATAAGATATTGAGTTTCCGCTTTAAAATGTTATATTTTACAGATGAAGAATCTACAAATTATCCTGGTAAGTGAAAAAGAACAATTAAATATTAACAATATACATCTATCTATAAATATATGTGCAAAGAAATAAAATCATCCACTTCATCTGTGGCATTTGTCATAGATGGCTTCTTTCTTATTTACAGCAGACATTTTGATTTTTTAGGTGTACATACAAAATGTGAAATTAAAAAAAATTAGAAAAAAAGTAATGTAAGAGAAGTAAACATGAACCGACCACACTGTGTTTGTAAAGCATGAAAACCATGATGGAAAGAAAACATCTGGAATTTTTATTTTTCCCCAAATTGTAATTCTCCTACATGACATGAGGGAGAGGGAAAAAAAACAAAAAGTAAAAGTCAGAATCTTGATTGAAAAATCTCTCATTATATGACCTTTGTAGCTTCGTGATTCTCCACACAGAAGCTTAAGTCATTTAATTCTAACTGCCCTTCAAGACTGCCATGGCAAATACCATTATATTCTGCTACAAAGCATGTGTTAGTCAAGACTCAGGTACATTAAACAACTTGTCTGAAGTGACATAGTTAAAAGGAAAACAAAGCAAATGGAATAAAAATATCTCTTCTAGAGATCACTTTTCTCTTCATTGCTTAATAATTGTGCTGAAAATGTCAGTGAAGGGAAAGACAGTGATTGTATTCTGAATGTTCTTCAGTTGAGCTTATATTATCGCAGGCAGCTGGGAAGTCATTGATTGCCCCTGAAAGATGATGAGATTGTGCTACACAGAACTTGGCCATCGTTACCATGTGATTTTCAATTAAGAAGAAAATCAAAAGTATCCTGGTGTCATGGTCATAACCTGAAGGGTTCAGACGAGTTGCTGGCTGCATACAAATCAGGGCTAATCATCTATCCTTGTACAGACAGCGGGATTTCAGGGACATGGGCTTTAAAGCATGTAGCACAGCTATTTCATTTTACACGTCATTGCTGTAGTCATGTGTGAATTAAATTGTTTTTACATTTGGGAACACTTAATCCAGAGGGTTGATTGAGCTATCACTACAATGATATGGAGATTCAAAGTGTATTGTGAGAACTGAGCAACCTGGAAGTTCAACAAGGCTGCTGGAAAAAAAGTCGAAAAAGCTCAGGCCTTCAGCCATCCAAATCTCCAAACTTTGTACTTAGTGCAACTAGACTAGCAGTCTAAATCACAGAGCAGTGAAATACATGGGATATACAGAAAGATTCAGTAGTATAAAATATGTAGATTTGATGATCACATTTGTTTTGCTTTGTTTCAGTGTAGTGCTGTAGAAAATTTCAAGAATAAAAACTTGAGATTCCTTATTGCCTTATGGGGAAAATGTCTGCTTCACTAAGAAACTGTGAATAATATCACATGATATGCTTCTATGGATTTGCCACATGGGATGAGGAGACACAAACATGCAGGATGCTATGATCATGCTTACTGATAGCCTCTGCTCAGATATTGCCAATGTCTTAATAATAAAAAAGAAAGACAGGAAGGAATCCTTCTGGCCTTTATTGTAGAGAATACAAAAAGGACATATCTATCTCATTCCACTTTCTATGTCTTAATTGCAAAACAAACTGCAGCTGTCAGAAAACAAAATTGAGTTGATTGTCAGTTCTATTGACAGCAATAGCTTAATCTTGTCAGTGAAAATAACACACAGCACAAAATATGTGAATTGAATTCTTGAAGTCCAGAAAGTCCTGCTTTGGTTTTTATATTGGACTATATTATATCTGAATTATTTTTAATGTTATTCTCTCACAAGATGTGACTTTTATTTTTCATTTAAGCCTTACAGTCAATTGGGTTTGAACACTGTCTTTGAAATATGTGCATCTTTCCAAAAGTATCCATTCTTTGAAATTTTCTTACACCTAGAGCATGAATTTGGAAGCTAAGAGTGATGAAAAGTCTTCTGGAGTGTGGTAGGGGAAGTCATGAATAGGATCATGAAATGCTGTCTACTCATCTGTGGACCATTTGAAATGGCCTCAGCAATTCTGTCACTGTTTCCCAAGCTCTAAATTTTTATCCCTTTACTGGTAGCTTTAGGTCTCAAGTCCTTCATTTTTTATTTTGAAGTGATGCACTTGACATGATTTAGTTTCAGGGGCTCCCTTGATGTCATGGGTGAAATGATTTGATGACAGGGATGTCATGTTAAGCCATCATTCACAAGTCTCACAAATCCTCCCTTAAGACATCTATAAACTCTTAACTAAAAGTCAGAGATGACAAGTGATTATCAATTGTTCAAAATGGATTAACTTTTAATATTAATGCTAATGTAACGGGGAATCTGGATGGTTCTTGTGGTTTAGCGTGGGGATGCAGACATGCACTCCACATCACTGACGTGCTGTGTGATGTGATCAGGTTACTGATATTCAATGACAATGTACTAGCATTTACTTGTCTTTTGTTCTTTGTTATATGCCTGGTACTAATAAATTTATACCTAAGGTATACACAAGAGTAGCACAGATTGAGCTATTCAATATTTCATCATGGATAGAGATAGATCCCATGAGATTTATGGAGAAGGAGATGCCAGTTTCATTAGTGCATACTCAGGTATGAAAATCCAACTAAGCATAGCGGGACACACACTAAGACAAGACATTATAGTAGGAGGGGGAAATGTTGAGAAGACCCGTGGTTGAGAAATAAAAGGAGTGTAAAAAGAGCTAAAATTCATTATATAAGAGCATAAAACTCAAATAATTTTAAAAATAAATTTAAACTTAGATGATGAAATACTAAAATAAATTCCAAGTAAAACACATGTTTTGACAATAAAAATTTACCTTCGTGAACATGCAGATGTGAGTCTCTAGCCTAACTTGTATTCAGGTAGCATGTTTTGGGACTGATTGTTAAGGCAGTTCCATAAGATTTGCACTGATGTTTAGGTTTTAGTCCCTCTAGTCTAGACATGGTTTACAACAAGCTAGATTTTGTTCCTGTAGATTGTGATTGCTCATGAATTACTTTAGAATTGTTCCAAAATTGCATGATTACTAAAGCCTCATTATGAGAAACATATTACAAAATCTTTAATGCTGACCATTTTCCAAGGCAACTTGTCCTTGGACATTTCTTTATAATAGTAAAATTCATATTTGCCTTTTATTTATTACTACTGAAAGAACTTCATCAAATTTTAAATGTCAGGCACCAACAAAACCTGGATATATTATCATCAGAGGATAGTGTTGGCTTTGTCATCAGTGAAAATACCATTCTTATTTTAAGGATTTGGAAGACTAGCCATGGATGCGGTTAAGGAAGAAAGACTGAACCATGAGCATATCTTACATTTTGAATTGTTGGACTGTCTCAATGGGCAGCATAACACCTTCCACTATTAGTATTTGATAACAAACATTTGTTTTTTGTGCATTATCCAGATGAATACAGGAGGCTCGGCATGCATATGCAACTCCTTACTTTTGTCACGTTTCCCAGTGGATAGTATAATGTGCGAATATTTCATGGACAAATCCTGGCAGTCAGAGAGACTGTCTCCTGTAAATCATGAGAGATTTTGGGAGAGGTATGATGGCCTAAAATACTTCAGTCTGTATAAGAAGGACTAAGGGTTAGCAGATGGTAGGTTAAAAGCAGAACCAGCTGCAACTCCAAATTAAAAATTGAAGCCATCATACATTTTGCCTGCATATGCTGCTAATAGTTGTTTTGAAACATGATGAATTGTCCCACAGGGTCAGCATAACAATCTAGCTGGCACAGTGCAGAGTTGGTCGCATCCATTATGTGTTCACTGGGGTTGTGATTAGGGCTCTGCTATTGTTGGTTAAACACCCGTTGTCGAGTCTTTTCTTCAAAACATAAACATGCCCAACAAAGAATCTTATGCATGGATGCATGCAGCAAAATAGCATAGCAGGTGCATTATTTAGGGAACATAAGAAGAAAGGTGAATACTTAAATCAAAATGCATAAAAGGCTGAAGGATTACTTTATCATCTAATTCAATTTATCATTTATCACTTGGATTTTTGTTTTAAATCATGGACTTTGTAATGATATGCAGAGAATACATTAATCTGCACATTCCTTCTCTTGATTCTCATCACTAATAACAATCTTGCTTTGGTGCATTTTACAGTGCACCAGGTGAAATATATGGTTCACACCCAAATATTTCTAATTTACAAGACTACAGAACTTATGTGAGGTTAACTTGCTAGCCATATATATATATATATTCTCCATTTTCTTCCTTCCTCCTCTCTTTCTCAGTATTTCTTGGCATACCTCATTTGGATTCTGGTTGAGTACATGTTATTAAAAACAATTTATAATTATTTGTTCTTGCTGTGTATTTCACACCTGGTAGTGTAATGAGTAATTTGATGTTATAAGGATGTTACTCCTGAGAATTATAGTTAGAAGGCCAAGACAAAGGGTTATGAGTAGTCTTTGTGAAGACATCAGTACTTGCAAAATTGTCACTTTTTTAAACTAACAATATGCATTTTCAAGAGGTTCTGGATGATGTTTCTTGTATATTTAGAATGATTTCATACTTCCCTACAGGAAAGTCAGGTGAGCTCTGTATGTAGAGCCAGTAGCATTGTCACAGGTGACTGTCATACTTGGCATTTTGTTTGAAAATTATGGTTTTCTGTTTGCATAAATTCACATGCTGTGTTCCACAAAATTATAATGCCTTCCATCCCACTCAGGCCAATGGCATGCACGTTATCTTTGAAACTTCTACAGGCTGTGTTTACATATGGATTCAGTTTTCCTTTCTGGTTTGCAATATCTCAAATGTACAGAGCTGTAAAGCGAAGTTCCAATTAACTCACTGGCAATTTTTTATTTTTCCTTCCAATGAAGCCATAAACCACTTAAAAACGAAGGAGACAATCTCTTAAGTGCTCAAGATCAGGGCCTAGAAAATAATAGTTTAAACATTTTCATGGTTCTTTTTATTGTCATTTTCCTCCTGGTACTTATATATTTTTTTTGTCTTGTGACAGTTTGTTTTTTAAGCTAGACTGTAGAACTGTAGGTGTTTGCTGCACCTTCTTTCTGTTTCTTGATTTAATGCTACACACCGCATTTCACTGATGCAGCATGTGAGTGCAATAAATTTTCTTGTAAACTCAGGATTTCAAGGCTATGACTCTGTCAAGCTTATACTTCGAGAAATCCTGAAATATTTCCACTTAGCAACCCTTTTGCATTACTTTGAAAAGTTTTATGTCCATTGAAAGGATAACTGTAACCAAAAAAACAAATACAATTTAGAGTCAGATTTCTAAAATTAGTTTATGCTTCATAAGTGATCTGTTTTCTACAACAATTCTCATAAAGGGATTTCAGAAGAGAAATAATTTCCCTACAGTTACATATTATATACACAAAAATTGTGTATATATTGACTCTAGAGGGGATCACAGGTGTCCACGGGGAAGTCCCCAGCTAGGTACTTGGGCAGCAGAGGAGAGGGTGCCTGAACTGGCCTTGTCCCATAGTCACATTGATGAATATCTTGATCATCACCATAGAAATATCGTCCGATGGATGGAGATAGAGACAGAGACCCATATTCACATCAGAGCAATGGACTGAGCTCCCAAGGTCCAGTCGAAGAGCAGAAGGTGGGAGAAGATGAGCAAGGAAGTTAGGACTGTGAGGGGCTGGACCACCCACTGAGACAGTGTGCCTGAACTAATGGGGGAGCTTACCAAATCCAGCTGGACTGGGACTGAACGAGCATATGATCCAACCGGACTTTCTGAATGTGGCTGCCAATGAGGGCAGACTGAGAAGCCATCAACAATGACACTAGGACCTATCTCTTCTGCATGTATTATCTTATGGGAACCTAGTCTATTTGAATGTACACCTTCCTAGGCCCTGATGGAGGGGGGAGGGCCTTGGACTTCCCACAGGGCTGGGCACCATGCCCTCTTATAAGGAAGCAGGGAGAGGGAGGAGGGGTGCGGGGGGAGCGGGAGGGGATGGGAAGAAGGGGAGGAAATGTAAAATTTTGTTTTTGAATGGAAAAAAATAAAAGAATATGGAAAAAAAGAAAAAACCCTCAAAGCTATACTTTGCATTTTGACTCTTATTTTGAGCTGATATTTATAGGAACAGAATATGAAAAAGGTAACATCAAGGTAGTTGCATGTGACTAACCCAAACCTTGCAGAGAATAATTACACTTCCCAGTAATGACTCAAGTTTAGGATGAGAACCGTGTTTCTGAGGCAAGAGCTCCTCTGTGCACATCTGTGTTTCAGAATTACTAAGTTAACTGACATTGATACTGATCTGCCATCTCCAGCATTCAGGTACACAGTTGCTGATCCTATCAGTGGTTATTGAGACAATATTAACTTACAAAATCTTCCACAGTGACCTGTAAGTACTTCTGCCCGCCGCTGTGTGTGTGTGTGTGTGTGTGTGTGTGTGTGTGTTGGAAGGGATAAGGGGATTTGTGAACTACATAAGCTAGATTGAACAGGTAAGGCTCACTTCTCAAGGAAAACTGAGACTTGGCATTAAATCTAAAATGATACTTGGCTGTGAATAAGAACGCAGCAGTCACACAGTGCATCTTAATTTTCTTCTTCTTCCTGATTTGGATAAAAAGGTATCCATTATTCAGTCCAAATCTTCTTTGTGTATTGTAAATGGAGACTGCTTGTTCATTTCCTAGTTGTCCTGACCTGAATAATCATACAAAACTATATTACTTGCAACACCGTTTGGCCTATTAACTTGGGCTTCTTATTAACTCTTATTCTTTTACATCATAACTAACCCATTTCTATTAATTCATGTATTACCACACGGCTTTGGTTTACTGGAAAGCTTCCAGTGTCTTTCTTCTTCAGCAGCTACATGGTGTCTCCTTTAACTCTGCCTACTCTCTTTATCTATCTCTTCCAGCCTAGCTATATTCTTTCCTGCCATAGGCTGAAACAGCTTCTTTATTAACCAATGGTAATAAAACATATTCATGGCATACAGAGGGGTGTCATAGGAGACTGCTTGTTTATTTCCTGGCTGCCCAGACTCCCGAAAAAATCACAAACAAACTGTATTATTTGCAATATGGCGACCTTTCAGGGGATGTTGGCTCATCCATCCACATTCATCTGGAAGAATTCCACAGGTTCTCATCCTCTGTGGAAACAAAAGCAGAACCTCTTTTCCAAAGAAACATATCCTTAGACCTGAATTTAAAAATAAAATACCTTCAAAGTATGTATGTTGGTTACTTAGCTCCTTCACAGTCAAAAAATTCAAGGAAAAGACAATAATATACTTAATCCATACTCTCTGTGTATATCCCATCTTTATGTGACTTGTTTTTACTCTATTACTTTTAAATATTTATTTTCTAATATATATTATATAAAATACTTATACTTTATACTTATACTCCTTTAATCTATGACTGTCTGTACTCTGTCTGTTTAAAGACTTTTAAAAAAACATTTATTTCTTTTTATAACTCTCTATACTCTTTTTCTTCTCTCTCCCAAGACTATGTATATTTATCCAACACTGTGACTCACTAGAGTTCTTTTATGTCTTAATTTGTCCTATTTTATATCTGTACTTCTTTTCTGTCCAGGAGCATTACCTAAAATGCTAAATGCTTCTAAGACTGCCTTGCCTTTTGGCTCTGCTCAGTCCAACATGGCAGGGCAGAGGTCTGTTTAACACGAGCTATGCTCACAGCCCCATTTTCAAGCACACAGTGGTTCTATGTTGCCATTAAGCAAGTTGTAACGCTCTGCTCAGAAACCCCACTTAAATGCTCGGTCTCCCGAAAGAGTCAGAATTTGTGCTCTCAGCACGGCTCAGGAAGCTGCCATTTCAAAACCATGCAGCGTTTTTTCTGCTAACACTGAATCAGAAAATCCTCTCTTAAAGGAACTGCTGCACACTGCCACCTGAAACAAAAGTGGCTAACCTTTGTTTTCCTGGGACTAGAACTCCTTTCCAAGCTTCCTCAGGTTTTACACGGATGTAGCTAGCACACGTTGGAGCACCAATTTGTTATAGGAGGCTGCTTGTTTGTTTTCTGGCCATCCAGACTCCCGAAATAATCACACAGAAACCATATTATTTTCAATATTGTTTGGCCAATAGCTTAAGTGTATTTCTGGCTAACTCATATCTTAAATTAACTCATCTCCATCAATCTGTGTATTGCCATGAGGCTTTGGCTTACCCAGTAAAGTTCCTGTGTCTGTTTCCGGTGGGGCTACATGGCTTCTCAATGACTCTGCCTTCTTTCTCCCAGCATCCAGTTTAGTTTTCTCCACTTATCTCTCTCTATTCTGCTCTGCGCAAGCCCAACACTGTTTCTTTATTAGCCAATGGTATTTACAGCATACAGAGAGGAATCCCATGTAAGAGGGGAATCTCCTATCAGGGTATTTGATATAAGTAGCTCCGTGGCTTCATTCCAATCCTAAATTAATGTTTGGAAATATGTTGCTTATAAAAATGACTAAAGTTTCAATACTTTTTAGTGACATTGTTCCAGATGCTTTATATAACTCATTTATGGAATCATCCTGGTTTTCTTATTGACTATAAGAAAATTTTAAGGCCTCAGAACTAGTTAATGGCAGAATATGAATGCAATATTCTGTGTTTACGCTTTTATTTAAAACATGAACTCTAGTATCTCAATGATGTGAAACTAGCTTTTTTATATTTTACTAAATTTTTCAGTTAAGCTTCTGTTAAATGCATCGATACACTTGGATCAATGATTTTTCTGGAATTAGAAATTTAGCGATTTTCTACACATGTTTTTCATTTGTCACCTCAACTTCGACTTGAAATCTGTCTTAAAGATGCCACCCTTACCTAAAACTTACTGCTGAAGTCACATTTATATATCTATGGGGACAGTTTAAGAGCATAGAGTGTGTCAGTTTTATAAAATAATTTATTTAGCATTCCAAATGTAAATCTTATAGATACACCTGTAATATTTATTTCATTCATTAGATATACCTGTGATTTTGTTTATATTTGAAATAAAAAGTTAAGCATAATCTCTGTTGATACATAAGTTATCATTTAACAAGGAATTCTAAAAACAGTCTCATAAGGAACAGGAAATGTTTCTTGCCATAAATTTAACCAATAATCTTCTCCTAATTTTCTAATTTTCACTGAACATTTAAATACTGCCACAATACCTTACAGTCTCTAGTCTAAGCAATGTTTGTAGAAAAGTGCCTAGGAACAGGCACATTGTTCCTACCATACATTTTGTT